>JANHFX010018291.1:0-12084 GCA_027560015.1 Chloroceryle amazona | reverse complement strand
GGCCCCCAGCTGGGACAGCAAGGACGGGTTCCTACTGGCTTTCTCACGTCTATCATTCCTGCTTGAATATTGCAGAAAGCAAACAGCGTCGGGGAAATGTTCGTAGGAAACCACAGTGAAAGAAGCCTTAGAAAAATATTCTACTCATAAGTCCTAATCCTAAAAAAAGAGTAAAAAATGATAAAGCAGTGAAATCCATTCCAATGGATGAGAACTTTGTTGTGTATGGTGCTTCAAAAATGTCAAACATGGGTCATTGATTTTGTTTGGAAGGCTGGAAATGGATTTCAAGAGCATTTCTTTCCTTCTGGTAATTATGGCTAATCCACATTTTATCTTTGCTGATATTAGACATGCAATCATTTGAGATTTAATAAAAATAATAGGGATACTTGATTACACTGTTTCTATTCTTTCTCCAGCCCAGCTTCCTGATGAACATGGTGATAAGATGCACAAACTAGATTCCTAACGTTTCAAGTATTGGTACATGGAGTCTGCTGGTGGTGTAAGTTAGCAACACATAAGCTGGTCTTATCCTGTAACTGATGCAGAGTGTTCTGGGAATGAGGGAAAACAGGATCAGATACAGCAGTACTGCATCCCATTTGCAGCCTGCAAACAGTGCTCATTTGTCTTTTTTTGTGGACCAAGATTAAGAGGCCAACACACAGAGGCCAATTACAACTAAAAACTATAAACTGGCCTAGTTCCTCTAGGGCCTTCTGTTAAAATTCCTGTTAGAACAACACTGCTCTGTCCACAGGTCCCATCCCAAAAGTGGGGGCAGCTGTGCATGCAGAGCACTCCTACTCTTGAACACTTTGAATATGGGGCTGGCGAGCTTTGACCTGCCCTGTCACTAATCAGAACTCAACTTCTGTAAAAAATTTCATTTATTTTTTTTTTATAAAGTAATTGTGTAGGCTGGAGTTTGTTTTCAGCTTTCACTAGCCTATTTAGTTCATAATTTTCAGTGAAAAGTGAAGATTCAATTTTCATTCTGACATACACATCAAATCTCAGATGTCCACCTATGTGTTTTCCCCATGGCTCCACCATTTAAGGTCTTCCAGATATATACATTACAGTTGCAGTGCAAATATAGCAGGTGAGATTCCATCATAAAGGAATAAAAACTGACCCTCATACCCTTGCAATGCATTTTTCTTGTACAACAAAATTTGTTCACAATTTATGTACTTTACTGCTAGTGTCTTTGAGTCCTTTTTAATCTTGTCAGGCAGATCCCAGTCTCCATGACCACTGGCAGATCCAACACTCGGTACATCTTTGATGGTATCTGGCCCTAACTTGTGTTGATAAAAACATTGCAATGACTGAGCAGGAAAGACATTCAGAAAATGGACACAGCTGGGTGTTGTGCAGAGAAATAAATTTGTCAGTGGGTATAACTGGTACTATGGTGTGTGGTTTCCATTATGACAACTGGTATCTTCTGCCTCTAATAATTTTCTTATATGCCAAAGATACTAATTTATTAATCTGCTTTAAAATGACACATGGTCTTTTCTGCATATCACAATAGAAACTCTGCTTGTAGACTTTTAAACGTAAATATATGAATACCTAAATTCTTTCTCTGTGTCGCTACATGGAAAGCTACATTAATTCCTCAAGTTAATTATTTGCTTTATACTCAGTGCAGATGTTTTTGAACAGCTCTGTGACTTCTCTTTCTCCAGACTAGTCATCTCCCATTGCTGAGAAATGAATCTGATTTTTCGCCATGCATCTTGAAAAGTCTTGAGATGCTCTGATCAGCAAAACCCAATTGCTCATGAGCCACAAAACTGAAAGGCAAAGGGGTGAATGTGGGTGTTCAAAAAAGAATATTTAATCTCTGGCTACTTGTTTTTATCTGCACTAATTTTGACGCTAAAATGTTCATAGCTGTATTAAAAAAATGCAGAATCCAGGAGCAAGTGCCATCTCCCAGATCTGTGTGTGTTTTGGCATGATCCTGCTTCCCTTCTGAGGTGAAACCTGGTGTACTGATCCCATTGATGTGGGATGGGTGGGAGGGATGGAGAAGCTGCCATGGTCTCCAGTCAGCTCTCTGCCTTGGAGGATCAGGAGGGACAGACCCCAGAATGTAGTTTCTAACATACTGATCTGCAGCTGAATATCATGGATTAGTTTTTCAAAAGTCCTGTTTCCCTGTCCTACACAGACAGTCCCATGTGATCAGTCCATGTACCATGGTCTGTGCCCCATTTGTAAGCTCAAGTGTGTTTTCTAAGTGGTTCATACAGAGTGTTGTGTCTTGGTCGTTAAATTACAGTGCGAGTACTCATGGTACACACAAAAGGCACGTGCCTGGACGCTACCACTGGCTTCATCAAGCAAGCCCTACCTTGACTCCTGTTGAAACATTCATTTCAGTTGCCTTATATTAATGACTCCTGAAAAATTCCAGATGTACATTCAGTCCTTAGCATTTGTTCAACTAGAGATGGCTTTAATCATCTGCTCTTTTCCACCTGGAAGAATTCCCAGACTGTTATAAAGCAAATTCTTCCCTATGGGAAAGGAGGACTTCTGTTCCTCTACAATTACTGCCTCATCTAAGAAATGAGCTTTACTGTATTTGTTTTCCTCAGGCTTCCCTGTATTCATAATATTTCGACATTAATGCTTTATGTTTTTTACCATTTCAAACTGGCACTGGGAGTCAACTGAGGAAAATGAAGAGCTGCTGCACATTGCTTTTATTAACATAAATGTCCAGTAAGTGGCACTGCAGGACTGAGTTTTCCACAATCGTGGGTCACAAAGAGTTCAGTCAAGGAGAGTAAAGGCAAGTGTGGGATATTTCAAGACTTTTCTCCTCCATGAAAACACTAGTTATAGAGGAGGTGGGAAACAACGTGTGGTGATGGCCCTGAAGGCACAGTGCAAGGAGCTGGGGTGTATTCAGCTGCTGGCTCTGGGTGATGGTGTTAGGACCTGGCCTTGGCACCAGGCTGGCTGTTATCAGAGGCTTGCCAGAAGAAATTAGCAACATTTCTGGGAACTACTCATTAGCGCTCAGTGGCAGGTACCTGTGAAGACTTTGTGTTGGGTTTTGCTATCAGTAGCAGAATACTGGACAAGTTGAACTGTGTATATACAGCATTTCTTATGGTCTAGTGACTTACTGTGCATTGATTTTATGTAGAAAATCCAAACCCCAGAGTGGAAAGGACATCAGTACAGTCTGAGAAGTGTCCCTAAGTTCAGATGAGCTAGGGATTTCTCCATGTCTGTGTCAGTGTATCAAAACCCATCACCCTGTTTTCCCAGTCTCGGCTGATAATGAATAGACTATTTTCTACGGAAACTGGGTCAAACAGACAAGTAATACTACACTTTTTGGCAATATAAATTGTAATGAAACCCTTATATAAGCTAATAGAGGATTACTTACAAAATCAGTTAAAGATTTTGGCTCCATCTGCAATATTTGAACCCAATTTTAGATTACTCATTCTCTACTGTGCCAAGCTGAATTGATGCATACCCAATTTTCCTATTTATCTAAATGCACAGTTATATCAGATAAGACTGGAAGGGAGTGAACATGAAAATCTAGTCTGCAATTAGAAGGGACATAATGCTGTATTTAAAGCCTTTCAGGGGGATTAGGAAGCCATTTCCTTTATGATGTGGCTATTTTATAAATACTGGACTAGACAGACTGGTCTGGGGCGTCAATGGTGTAGCACCATCCCGCAGGGCACAGGAAGGAGCCACAGTATCTCACAACTTATTCAGCCACACCTGACAACTATTTATTTTTCATCATCCTCTAGGGACAAGATATCACTGACTCCTATTACTTTCACTTTCCAAGTCTTTCTGGCTTTGAAAACAGCAATTAAAAATATGCACTCTCAAATATTTATTCCTGCAGCAACATCGGATAGCACTTGATAACCTCTGACAGCATGCAGAAGATGACACACATGAGCAGGCCACTGCAACATAGGAAGGAATGAAGCAAACAGGTGAGAACAAGACGTGGCAGCACAACATATGACAAAATAAGACACCACCTGATAGCTTGTAATAGTATACAACGTGACACAACATGAGATAGCATGCAGCAGCAGCACAAACAGCATAGAACAACACTTGACACCATGCCACAGCATGAGAGAGATACCTGGAAAGCTGATAGAAAAGCGTGAAGAGCAGTGAGGGATTCATAGCAGCAGGAAATTCCTAGAAAAGTATAGAAAAAGTTCAGAAAACTGTGGGAAATTCCTGGAAAGCTACAGGAAACACATGGAAAATTATGAGAAATTCTTAGAAAGCAGAATTGAATTCCTAGGAAGCTGTGGGGGACTCCATGAAAGCAAAATGTGAATTCCAAGAAAGTTGGCTACAAATTCTTATAAAGCTGGAGGGAATTTCTTATGAATTAGGGAAGGATTTCTCTAAAGCAATGGAGGCATCCTAGAAAGAAATGCACAGTTCCTATAAAGCTGTGGGGAAACTTTAAAGAGCAGAAGGGAACTCCTGGAATGCAGAAGGGAATTCCTATAAATAGTACACAATTATTAGAAAGTGTCAGGAAAATTTCTAGAAGAGAATTAGGGATTTCTTGAAAGTAGCTGGCAATTTCTCGATAGCAAATGTAGGTTCCTAATGAGGTGAAAGAAAATTCTTAGAAAGCAATGGGAAGGTTTTCTAGAAAGCAGTATGAAATTTCCTAAAAGCTGTGTGGAAGTTGCTAGAAAGCTATAGGAGATACTCAGAGACCACTAGGAAAATCCCAGAAAGGCATGTGAGATTCCTAAGAAGATGTAGAAAAATGCAAGGAAGCAATGGAAAAATCCTGGTCAAGCTGTACATCCTGTAGTTCCTAAAGACCTGGGGGAAGCTCTTAGAAAGCAATGCTGAGAAAAGCACAGGAGAAGATCACTCGCTGTGAGGAGTGGGTAAAATGTGAATCCATAAAATAGATAGGCTCAGATCCCATAGTCTTTCCTGAAATGTAACTTGTACCTGGAAGACATTCCTAATTTTAATCTCTCCTAAACGGAGAGTTTGATGGCCTGAAGAAGAGACACTGAGTGCCTGAGTTGATGGAGCTGAGCCACAGCTTGCACCAAGCCCAGCCCTGGGCAGCTGAGTTTTGTGGAAAGGGAGCAGTGGGAACCTGCTGACTTGGAAGGACCCTGACCTTGAGACAGATTTTGACAAACAGATGATGAAACTCAGGGAACATTTCCAGCCTGGGAAAAGTACTGACTGTTAGAGACTGTCACAGCAACACCACTTTGCAACACAGAGCGGGGAAAAGCCAAAGGCATCAAGGCAGGCGGCAAAGAGAGACACACTGAAAGTGTTGCTGTGATGAAACAGTCCCGCCTGATCTGTTGGAATGGGCATGGAGGCTGGAGAAGGAAAACAGATCCAGATGAGCTAGGGTGAAAGTGGATTTGGGATTATATCATAGTTTGGGGTAACCCAGTCAGATCGCTGGGTTTTTCAGGAGTTCGGATGAAAGGTATGGCAGGAGGAGTGAAACAGCCCAAAGTTTAGACCTTGGTGTTGATTCTTGTCTGGAACATTGTTCTAGTGTTTTATTTAACTCGGTGGAAGATTTCTGACTGCCATCAAGCCTAGACCGTGTAATTTGGTAAGGACTTTGACAACCAGCATCTTGCCTCCAAGAACAATTTAATCCCAGAACCTGAAGGTCAGACCCTGGGTTGGTATAGATGCAACATCATAATGGCAGCAGGGTTGTCCAGGGAGCTGCAGAGAGGAAAATACTGCCTGAGACAGCAGAGCTCCAGAACTGGGAGACTTGGAATGGTCTGGTCACTGCTGGAGTGATGGTTGACCCTGTCTACTCTAGACAGGTCAATCTTCGCTATGAGCAAGAAGTGATGCTCAGTGCAGTATCAACATCTATTTTTTTGGTAAGTATTAGCTTGATTATCTTTAATTCAAGGATTTGTAGCTGCCCAATGGAAGTGCTGTGGAGACTGACCACACGTGGTATGCACTGTAGTGCAAAATATCACTTGCTCCACTAACCTTTAGAGGCAATGGACTCCTGTGGATACCAAGTCCAGTCTTCACAGGCACACATCCTGCACCAGAAACCCACAAAAATCTGCTGGTAGAAGTTAAACAGTTCTTCTCCATCCATCAGTCAGGGTCTGGAATATGGGGAGGGATCCATTTTGTGCTGGCACGCAGCTCTGGAGTAAATCTGTAACACTAGTTTAGGAGGGGACAGTGCCACCTACCAAGCCATCTGCTAAGAAAGTTGTATTATCTGCAGTCTCATTCACTGTTGCTAGAAATCGGTCACACTCACCTGTGGAGAGTTTTGCTGCTAATATATCTATTTGTATTCTTTTTATCTATTCACTCAATTATTTCTCAGATTAATTTCATTCTAATGAATCATTCTGTATCACTGGCTTTATTTAATTTCTGAGATACTAATATGTCAAAGCCATCTTTAAAGGTGCTATTGTTTTTTTTCTGTGACTTTTCTTTTAATTCATATATTCAATTTTTCTGAGGGCCTAAAATGTCTGTCCAGTGTGGAATGAAAGAAAAAAAGCAAGCTATAAAGCTTTTTTTTAAAAAAAAGCATATTAAAATAAAGCATAAATTGTAGGGCAGTGGCCCAATCTGTATTTTTGTGTTGATTGACTAATTTATGTGCTATTTTATATAGTAGGTCCTCAGAAATCAGCTGTGTAGGATTTTTACTTACATGGATTAGAATATAAAATTCAGTAGTACATCGTGTGTCTACAGTTGTCAGTGAAATGATCAGAAATTTTGAGAATTTTTTGTTTGTTGGTTTAGGTTGGGTTTTAAAGGAGGATCTTGTTGTTTTGCTGTGGATTTCCTCACATTGTTCTGCCGTGCCGCAGGGATGAGGCAGTTGGTGGAAGCGTTTTTCTTTCCTTAGACCTCTCCTCTCCTTTCAGCTATAATTTATTCTCATCATCCTCTGCAGTTTGGCTTTCTACCCACTCTGGAGGGAAGTGTTGGCAGGGCAGTACTTTGTCTCCTACCCTGTATCTGTGGCAGATGGAAATCCCAGAAAAATTGGGGAAATTTTAGGCTTCCCTGCTTGAGTGATTTCCAGGGTGATTTAAGATCCAGTAATGGCCTTTAATTTGATGGAGCAGTGAGCTGCAGGTTGAGAGGAAGTGTCACTCCAGATGTTCAGTGTGGAAACCTTTTCTTTCTCTGGTCCTGTGGGAGTGAGTGGGTAGAACTAGAAAAACCCCATAAAAAGTCACTGCATAAACTCTGCCAATTAAATAACAGTTACTGGCAGCATTGCAGCAAGCTTAAATTACCCAGGGCTCCTGTGTGGCAGGAGGCTGGGGACTGTTTAGATAACAGCTTCTGCTCAGATCCCAAGGCCACAGGTTTGACATTTCTCTTACTTTCCTGTCTTCCCCTTCTCTCCAAAAAGAGCTTTTTTTTTTTTGTGTGTGTGTGTGTAAAATCTGGGGGTTACAAACCAAAAAACCAAACAGCTTTGCTCTGGGTTTGCACTGCAAAGGTAGAGAGGGATTACTGGGGAGGAAAGGAAGGAGGAACAGAGCCTTCATGGGCTCTGAGAGAGGGGGGAAGACTCCTCCATTCCTTTACAAACAATAAGATTATGTTTTTCAACCACTCCTAAAGCTCGTGTGTGCAGAGCTCTGCAGACACCAGGCTGCTTTTTGAGAGTCTGCTGCTTGATCTCCTGCAGAGCTGAACACCTTTCTGTAGGTATCCTCCGCTGTGACCTGAGGATAGTGGTGGGATTTCCCACCTAGGACTGGGGCTGCACTCCAACAGTCAAGCATCAGTGTACCAGGGAGGGGAGATGCTACGGGAGCAGCAGCACCTGGTCTTGCCTCATGAGCACCCTGCAGCCTGTGCATGAGCTCCAGATCCCAGGAAGCAGTATCACTGCTCAACAAATCCTTCCCATTTGTATCCATCTTGCACTACCATTTGCGTCCAGTTCTGTCACAGCCTGAACTAGCTGCCTTAAATGAGTCATTTAGATTCAGCTTTTCATACATGGTGTTTCTGTTTGGGATTTTATCAGTTTCCTTTTCCCTGTCAGTGTCTAGACTTTGGCACATACTTCACCAGCGACCCAGTATCCAGGGTTGCTTTGTGCACTTGGTTGCCCTTGGAAATATTTCAGCAATCAACATTCACAAGGACACAAGATGTGGGTTTTTTTGAGATCACTCCTGAATGCTTCAGACTCTAAGGTCCAGCCACAGATGGACATACCTATAAATTACAGTCAGAAAAAAAAAGAAGCACTCACACTCAATAGTGAATATTTAGGCTCCTTGTTGTTGATGTTTGGAGACTAGAAATGATTTCTCTTACTGATCCTTTCTCCCTGCTGGTAGCTCTTTATCATTCAAGAATGAGCTTGAGCTCCTCGGAGATTTTTTTTTTAGCAGCAAAGTAATAGTTTTGTCTGCTGCTACTCTTTGCTCTCTGCTTTTGTACTCAATACTGCAGTTTTCCCTGTGGAATGCCCAACATGATAATACCAATTTCACCAGTGTGCTTCACTGATCTTTAAGAGAGTTCTTAGCTGTTGTTCAATTTCCAGGAACCCTTGATTTTTCTGACAAGGTTACATTGAGGCTAAGGTTATCTTGGCTGATTTGTATAACCAGTTATTTAGAAACCCATCAGCTCTTTAAAACATTATTTCTGCTAACATGCCTCAGCCGATTTCATGTTTAATAAATCCCATGCATGCAGACTCAAACATCGCAAGAGTGATGTGAGTACAGTTTGTACTGTAATGCTATTTTGTAAATAAAGCTGCCTTTCCCAGCTCTAGTATGTGTGCTAGTTTGTAAATTAAAGCATGTTTATCTCTGAATAAAGATCTGGACCTTGTTCAACTCTGACTTAGTCTTCCAGGAGCTAATTATTTTTTGGCTTAAGATAATTTGCATTGAGGTGCTACGCAGTATTTATATTTTTAAATCTTCATATGGACCAAATAGGACTTTCTCCATCCAGAGTCTCCTGGGAGGAGCTGGTGCCTTCCAGGGTGGTGATGGAGGCACAAAAACTTTCCTTTGTTGGGCATTGCTTTGATTCCGGCATCAGCCAGTAGTGATTGAGAAGCATTAAATAAAATTAAGCAGCTGTTTTATGTGGGTACCCAGTGAGAATGAAACAAGCTCTGTGCTTGGTTTTGAATCTCAAAGAAGAGCTTTCACCGTTGTCCTGTTGCTGGCAGTTTTACGCAGGTCCCAACCTAGATGGGAGCTGATACTTCTCGCACTGGCTGGAGTCAGGTTAGCTGGAAAGCAGCAAAAGGAGAATTCACTCTATACTGTGTATAGCTGTTTCCTAGAGCCACGTCAATTGGCTGCCTAATCTCATCACTACATTTACCTAAATTACAGGGGTTTAGTGGATTTCACTTTTATTCCTCACCTGTGTATGACTATCAAGTCATGGAAGTTTTAAAAGCTTCCAAATTAGCTAAAGTGACAAATGAGTGCAGCACGGTGCTCTGTATGAAATGATGCTGTTTGAATCCTGCGTAGCTGTTGAAGGGGCTTTGCTCTGCTAGTATGGTCTTGGCTCAGCCTGACCTCACATCTATCCCTGCACTGGTCACACAAACCTAGAGAAGAGACAGGAGAGAGGCTCTGACTTCTGAAACAGATACCTGAATTGTCAAACATATAAAGACCAGACTGCTCTGAGTAGGGAGCTAAAAGGCTTTTTTAAATGTCAGATTCAAATGCAAGTTTTAAACCCTTACCCATATGAGCAGCATTAGGGTCTTCCAATGGTGAATTCAGCCTCTTCCCCAGGAAAAGCTACTTCCTAGCAAAAAGGAATTGAAGAGTTTGCACAACGAGCTGATAAACAGATGATTGAGAGCAGACTGCTCTCTTCTCTGCAGAGTGTACCTCAGTGTTTCCACTATGCCTTGAGAACTGTGTTATTTTTGTACTCTGGAGTTGTGATTTCTCCTGGAATAATCCATGCTGGCTGTGGTAGAAAGCCATTTTGGGGGACCCTCTGGAAGTTGTTGCAAATAAAAATCAAATGTACTCAGTGACATCTTAGGCAGGCAAAGCTCCCCTCAACCTGAGGTTTCTACTGAAAAACAGGAGTGTGCTACATTTTCAGAAGATAAATATCACACAGTAAACCTCACCTGTGATGTACTTTAAAAAGAATAAGAGAAAAAAATAAAATAAATCTTGAAAACAGGAAAAGAAAACTCATCGTGAGTTTCATCAGAGATCTCTGTTACCAAACAGCACAGGTTTAATTTTCTTGTCTATTTTCACCCTCCCCTGGGGATGAATGATGATTAAAAGACAGGATAATAAGAAGGGGGGGAGGGGGGAGAGATGAGAATTTACTGAGAAGCAATTAAAAAGAAAAAAAAGGAAAGGGGGGGAATAACAGTTTTAGAAAGTCAAGTTTAGCTTAGCACTGTATCTGCTTTAACTGACATTATGAAAAATTATAGATGGCAGAAAAGCAACTTCACTGATGCTGAACCCCACAAAATTTATCTTGACAACTTAGTGAGCCTATTTGTTCTTCTAGGAGGTTTTTAAGCTCCCCATGATGCCTTTTATCCTCATTTTCTGAATTTATTCCCCACCCCCCCGAGTAAGATCCCTATACAAAGTTATCAACTGGCAAATCAGCATATTCTCTCGTTGCCTGTTGTGTCTAAGGTAAGAAAGAAAAAACCCTTTTAGAAAAAGAAGTGATTTGAGACACAACTGCTCTGGTTTTCGTGCTTATTACCGAACCAGAACGATTTTAGCAAAGGAGAAAAGAAGGTTTGACGAGAGTAGCAGGTTTTTGCGTGCAAGGACAGCAGTTCATGGCACTGGGTTTCCTCTGCAGACACGGAGCCAGTTGCATCTGCTACCAGGATGCCAGCTCCAAGGCTCTGATGGGTCCGAAAAGCCGGAGCCAGCTGTTCCTCTGCTGTCCCCTCGCCTGATCTCGGCCAGGTTAGGACGCGGGTCCCGAAGCAGCCACACAAACCAGGAACCTGGGCTTTGGGTTTCCCCCTCGTTCCCTCCCCGCCGCTCCGGCTGACGGGAGCCCCTGTGACACCATCGCACCGGGTGACACCACCACCTAACCGGGTGACGAGAGACCCTGTGACACCATCGCACCAGGTGACACCAACACCCCGCCGGGTGACGGGGACCCCAGTGCCACCCTGCCGCGGGGCGACCCCCCGGCCCCGCCGGTCTCCCCGGTCCCCGCCATGCCGCCCGCCCGCCCCGAGTACCTACCGCCGTGGTGGGCGGCCTGGCTGCACGGGCTCCCGCACCGCGGCCTGCGCCTCCAACCCGTGCCCGCCGCCTTCCGACCGCGGGACCCCGACTACCAGCAGGTACCGACCCCCCGCGCCCCGCGGAGCCTTCCCCGGGAGGAGTCCATCCCCCCCTCCCGCCCGGACCAACCCTTCCCTCCGCGGCGCCTGGCGCCGGCTCTCGGCGGCGGCGAGGTCGCCGCTCCGGCCTGTGACGCGGTGACGCACAGGTACGTGAGGGGCTGGCGAGCCCGGCGGTCACGTGGGGCGGGCGCCGCCGCTGCTGCCAGGCGCCGCGGGTCCCGTGCGGTCCGGCCGCCGCTCCGCCGCCCCTCCCCCCGCCTCCCCCCGCCGCATGTCGCTGGCGGCGCGCCCCGCTCCCCGTCAGCCGACCGCCGACCGCCGCCGCCTCCTCCTCCTCTACCGCCGCCGCGACCGCAGCCGCTGCCACCGCCCTTGATGTGGTTCGGGGCCGGGCGGGGAGAAGATGCCGCCGTCCAAGTCCCGCAAGATCGCGATCCTGGGCTACCGGAGCGTGGGTGAGCGCGGGGCGCCGCCGTGAGGTGGGGTGCGTGCGGAGCGGGGGGTGGCGGGCCGTTGGGGCGGAGGTGCGGCTCCTTCCACCGTCCCGGGCTCCGCAGCGCCCCCCTGCCCGTGGGGGAGCGGCGGCCCGGCCCGGCCCGGCGGCCCCCGCCGCGTCTCCCTCCCCAGCGGCAGCAGGTGCAGCGACGGGGAGGGGAGGGCCGGGCCGC
>JANHFX010018290.1:14004-26024 GCA_027560015.1 Chloroceryle amazona | reverse complement strand
CATCCGCCACAACGGCCGGGATCGCCGGAGACTCCCCGGGGGGCCCGCAAGAGCCGCAGAAAGTCGGGGCTCCGTGGGAAGGGTGCAGAGTTTGTCAGCAAGGCGCCACGAGAATTCCCTCCGGATAAGCGCAATGCCCCTTGCTTGGGAAAAGGGGACCCGAGCTCAGAAGTGATCGATCCCAAGCGCTCCCCGTGGGCCAGAGCAGGGCTCGCCTTGGCGGTAGTCGCCACCGGCCAGAGGCTTTTGCTGTGAGGGGGGACACTCCTAGGTGACCCCGGGGTTTCCCTGGGGCTGGGAGGGTCTCAGGGGGGCACCCCACAGCGCCTGACCTGCGGATGGCTGGGAATCGGGAAAGTGCCTCAAAAACCCGGGGCAGATGCCCTGGTGGATCCCCGTGACCCGTACTGGGGTGGAAACACCCACCGCCCTCACAGTCATCCTCCTCCCGCACCCGGGTCACTGCACCCCTGGGACGACCCCGCACCCCGGGCACTGCACTTGCACCCATCACACCTGGGCACGGCGCTCCTGGCACCTTCCTGCACCCCGGCATCATCCTGCAGTCCCAGGCACGGTCCTCCTGGGACTGACGTGCACCCCCCCTTTGCGCTCCAGGGCTCATTCCACCTACACACACTCTGGACCCCCGGGTCCGCGCCGCGCCTCCCCGCCGTCTGAGCAATGCATCCCCGAGGGCTGCCGCGGAGCAGCGCTGCCTCGGCCGCGGCATCCTCTGCAGCGCGCCGTTCCACGGCCATTGCACCCCGGGAGCAGCCGGCACCCCCATCACTACAGCTCCGGGACACCCCCACCGGGCGCTGCACCCCCGCAGCCCCTGTGACGGCTCCGCCCCCCTGAGTCCCGCTCCCCGGGCCTGTCGGCACCGCGCGCCACGGCCCCTCACACGTCCGGCCGCCCAACCCGCGCGCGCAGAGAAGGGGGTGGGGCCGGAGGAGCGCCGGCCGCCAATAGAGGCGGCGCCTGCGTCCCCGTGCCGCGCGCGTCACGGGGAGCGGCGACCACCGCCGGCCGGCGTCCGCGCTGCGATTGGCTGCCCGCGCTCCGCCCGCGCGGCTGCGGGGCCGCCGCTGGCTGGCGGCGGGGGCGGGGCCGCAAGCTGCCCGCTGATTCGCCGCGGCTCCGCCCCGCCCCGCGCTGCCGGTGAAGGTGAGCGTCTCCTCCAGGCGCCGCGCGCTGCCCCTAACGGATCGGAGCGGACCGGGCTGCGCCGCCATGGCCGCCTCCATCTTTAGCGCCGTGCCCCGCGCCCCGCCTGTTGCCGTCTTCAAGCTCACGGCCGACTTCCGGGAGGACGGGGACGCGCGGAAGGTCAACCTGGGCGTGGGCGGTGAGTCCGCGGTCTGCCTCGTCCCGGTGGGACCCCCCTCCGCGGGGCAAGCCGGCCGGCCGTTGCCCTTGTGGCGGCCTCGGCGCCTGCCGGAGCGGCTGGACAGCAGCAACGGGAGCCGGCTTCGAAAGATCACCGGGCCGCAGTGAGGCTGGCTGCCGGGGCGGCGGGAGGGCAGGCGGCGGGTCACCGGCGAGCGTCAAGGTCGTGGGGGTGGCCTTGCCCTGTCGCCGTCCTCGGGTGTCGGTGCCCCGGGCAGGCCCCTTTAGCAGCCGGGAGGCCTAAGTGTCCCGCCGAGTGTGGAAAGTACCGGTCTCCCTCTTCTCGCAGCCTACCGCACGGATGAGGGGCAGCCATGGGTCCTGCCGGTGGTGAAGAAGGTGGAACAAATGATCGCCAACAACAACACCCTGAACCACGAGTACCTGCCCATTCTGGGCCTGCCCGAGTTCCGAGCCAACGCCTCCCGGATCGCCCTGGGTGATGACAGCCCTGCCATCAAGGAGAACCGGGTAGGTGGTGGACAGGGAGTGAGAAATGTTCCTTGCTGGGAGAGCTACTGGCAGCCCTGGGGTTTCTCTGCAGCTGACTGAACACAAGAGCACAAGTTTGTAGAGTCACTGAATTTTGGCAGGATTTGGGTATTTCTCTGAGCTGGCCTTTACTGGTGACAGGTTACTTGATGAACCCATGTACTTGAAGCTCTTTGTGCAAGTAGTTGTAGTTTTGGGGAAAGACTGAATGTGGGCTATGACTGCAGTTTGTTTTTTTTTCACTTCATCTTTTAATGCGTTGACTCATGGGAAACTGAAGTCAGATAATAGACCACTGTTCCTGAAACAAACTGCTAGCTGAGAATCTGCTCTGGGCCAAAAAGTAACAGGAGTAACTGGAGTCTATTAATAACTGTAGAAGGCACCAGGATGGGGCTGGGTAATGAAGGAGGTTGAAGACCACTGGAAGGGGATGGTTCCCTGTCTGGGGTGACACCAGGGAGCATGCTTGGGGTCCCATCTTGCTCTTGCAGGCACCTCTGTTCACCGATAGCTCAGTTGACCTGGGTGGACCCTGCTGACAGCTCTCTTGTTGCAGATTGGAAGCGTCCAGTCCTTGGGCGGGACAGGCGCTCTGCGTATTGGTGCGGAGTTTTTGAGGCGGTGGTACAATGGAAACAACAACACAGCGACCCCAGTCTACATCTCTGCTCCGTCCTGGGGTGAGTGATGTTGTTGGTGCTACCCCATGGGTCACTTGGTAGGAGCCTGGGCAGTGAGAGAGGGACCTTCTGCTTGTGGGTGAAGGGACCATAAGTGCTTTCATTGTGTATTTTGGTGACATTTAGGGGGATAGGTGACATTTAGGAAGATACTGGGACTGAGAAGGTGACTTGCTGGAAGGGGAAGCCTGCTTTTCTGAAAAATCTTCTCTTTCTTCAGAGAACCACAACTCTGTGTTTGTGGATGCTGGCTTTAAAGATATTAGAACCTACCACTACTGGGATGCTGCCAAGAGGGGTCTGGATCTCCAGGGGCTGCTGGATGACATGGAGGTGAGTAAAACTGGCATGGAACAGGCCGAGCTCAGTGCTGTGCTGTCAGCAGCTGGATGGGCTCTTGCATTCTCTGCCTGGAAGTAGATCTCTGCAAAAGAGAGTGACAGTGCCCAGAGCAGCGTGGCATGACCAAGACCTGTTTTCTCCTCAGAAATCCCCGGAGTTCTCCATTTTCATCCTTCATGCCTGTGCGCACAACCCAACAGGCACAGACCCTACTCCCGACCAGTGGAAGCAGATTGCTGCTGTTATGAAGGTATGGGCTGTTGCTAGGGCTCCAGCAGTGCTGAGGGGACAGGTAGCTTTTAAGCCAGCCAGAACAATCACATCCAAAACACGCTCTAGGAAATGGCATGAGATGTGTCAGGAGCTGGAAGAGTCCCACAGGGCAGGTGTTGAAGGGAGAGGCTGACAGAGGATGCTGTTTTTCTGTGCTCAGAGGATAGAAGTGTCCCAATTCTACTCATGCCTCCAAGCTCTTGCTTTCAGACTCTCTGGCATGCTGGAAAGACTGTCTACAGGCATCTGCTTTTTACAGGTGCTAGATAGTATGATACAAGGTGGTGCATCTCATGCCTGTGTCCTCAAATGCAGTTTTCTCCTGCATTTAACCTTTTATTGACCGCTTTGGTCTTCCTACTCTTTTACCCAGTACTCAGTAGAAAGAAAATAACCCAGTCTGATACACATTTCCTTTGTATTCACCAGGAAGCTCAATGATCATTTTTCCCTGTTATGGGGACAGTGGGCAGTAAAGTGAAGGTTGTTGGGAAGGGGTTTCCCTCTAACATTGTTCCTCCTTGCAGCGCCGGTTCCTGTTTCCATTCTTCGACTCAGCGTACCAAGGTTTTGCTTCTGGCAGCCTGGACAAGGATGCCTGGGCTGTGCGATACTTTGTCTCCGAGGGCTTTGAGCTCTTCTGTGCACAGTCGTTTTCCAAGAACTTTGGGCTCTACAGTGAGTGTCTGGCAGTAAGCTGGCCCAGTAACATCATACCCAGATAGATGGGGCTGGCATGTTGGGGTGCGGGGAGAGTTCTACTTTGCCATGATGTGTGGAACCAATGGCTCACGTCTTTTGGCTTGTCCACAGATGAACGTGTGGGGAACCTGACTGTGGTGGGGAAGGATGCAGACAACGTACAGCGTGTACTTTCCCAGATGGAGAAGATTGTGCGCACCACTTGGTCCAACCCTCCCTCCCAGGGAGCGCGCATTGTGGCAACTACACTTGCTTCCCCGCAGCTCTTTGCTGAGTGGTATGTGTTGGGAGAGGGAAAGAGGGAGAAGCTGTCTCCCTGAGTGCCAGGCTTGGCCAGATGGCTCCAAACCAGACAGGTGTCCCTCCTCACACTCTGCTTCCTGCCTACTCTAGGAAGGACAATGTGAAGACAATGGCAGATCGGGTCTTGCTGATGCGGTCAGAGCTCCGGTCTCGACTGGAGTCCCTTGGGACCCCAGGCACCTGGAACCACATCACAGAGCAGATCGGCATGTTTAGCTTCACAGGGTTGAACCGTAAGTACCAAGTGGCCTGGTGAAGGGAGGATTGGGTGAGGATAACTTCACTAAGGGTGAACTTGGCTGAAGCAGTCCAGGCAGGAGACCTCATGGGAGTCCTGGCATCACTGCCTCTGTGACTAGACAGGGATGATGTGTCAGGCAGCATTTTAGTGGCCAGTGCGGAAGTTTTCTGCTTGTGAAACATTCAAGCATCCCTGACTGGTTCTTTGGGCTTTTCTGACCTGTGGGGTCACTGCTCTGACGTGATGTTCAATTCTTTCCCCAGCTAAGCAGGTGGAGTACATGATCAAGGAAAAACACATCTACCTGATGGCTAGTGGGCGCATCAACATGTGTGGCCTAACTACCAAGAACCTGGACTATGTGGCCAAGTCCATCCATGAAGCCGTCACAAAAATCCATTGAAGCACATGAACAACCAAACTTACATGAAGTCACCAAAGCTGTAGTGTGTAGTCTGTGTCTTTCCCTGCTCATGGTTTGCCTTGTTCCACACCTCTTGGTGTTTAATAAAGATGGGAGCAGTAGCTCAATCAGGGATAATGATGTTTTGACCTTTTTGAAGTACCCCTCACAATGTGGTAAGCCAGTGCGCCCAGGAGGGTGGGAGCATCATGAGCTGCTTTGCTTCTTGTTTGACCAACAGCAGCCTGATCTTCAGATGCTTAGAGCTGCATCTTTAGCACACTTAAATCAACTCCATGTAACTGATTAGTTTGATCTAGGCAAAGCCTAGTGCCAGTGCAATGCACTGTGGGATAGCAGCTCAGTTGGTTGGGATCTCATATGGCTTGTGAGCTAATATCACTCGGTAGTATTTTGGGGAGGGTAAAGCTGTTGCTGCACTCCCACCAAGTTCTGAGCCTTATTTGAGCAAATATTTGTAATCGTGATAATTGCTTTTTTGTTGCTGACAGAAAATTAAAACTCCATCTCTGAACACTACCCCTGACTTGTGTAATACTGTGCCTGCAGGCTCTGCTGGCCTCTTCTCAGGCTGAGGATAAAGCCTTGGCATCCTCGTTTGTCCACTGGATTCTTCCCCAGTTTGTTTCAAGGTTTTCCCTTTCCTCCTTGTGGTGTGTTGCATCTTTGATGATGACAGTTGCTACTACTGAGGCACAGTCCTGTTGGAAACTCCCTGTGATGACATGAAGCTGACCAGTTCCTCTCATGTCCGTCTTATGTTTTCTCTGCCCTGTGTTGTCCAGCTCATCCTGTCTGTCTGTATGTGCCTGCTTTCGGTTGGGTGTGTTGTTACCCAGCCATCTGTCGATCTCACCCTGGCCCAGAGCTCCTGGCCTTCCACTGACATGTCAAAAAGCAGATCTTTGCTGTTCTCCTTTTCAGCATGCCCCTGGTGAGCCACCACCTACTCCTGGCTTCAGCAGGGCTTGCTGGCAACAGCCTGTGTTTCTGGCATTGAAAAAGATCCGGCACCATCTGTTTCTGATCTCTGCAGTCACTGTTCACAGATCTATTTGTGGAATTAATATTGCCACCTTGAGGGAGCAGCATCCTGCCAAGATCTTGGTGAAGAAAGGGGAACAGTCCCTCTCCTTGGGTCAGTTAGTAATAGTCACTGTTGTCCTGATGGATTTTGCTTGTGCTGCAGCTTAGACAGTAAAGGCAAAAATGGTGCCTTGATCCCTTGCCTTGTTTGCAGAGAGAGTATGGGGGGTTTCATTTGTCCTTTTCAGATTAGTGTTCATGTCACGTAAGGGGGGAGCCAGAGGCAAGTTTTCTTCTGTGCAGGTGGGGATGTGGGGAGCTTATTCTCCTCTTGGTGTCCATCCACAGTGATGAAAATGATAACTACTTCTAGAGGTGGTCTCAGGAGAAGGAGTTAAAGGAACCAATTCTGCTTTTATTTCTGACATCTGTCTATACTTCTCTCGTTACAGACTGCTACGTGTGGAGCCTGGCCCAACCCACATGTGATCAATACCCATGGTTTGCTAGCCTTACCAGCCTTATTTTTCCTAATGAGTGACCTAAATTTCTTCCTTTCTGCAGTGTAATCTTATTACCCATTATCCTATTTACCACGGCAACAGAGAACAGATTATTCCTTTCCTCTTTGCAACAGCTTTTTATGTATTTGAAAACTTCCTCTCTCCCCTTCACATCCTCCACCAGTTAAGATTAAGTGACCCCATTTCCTTTAGCCTTTGGGGTAGGTTGTTTTCCAGTCCTTGTTTTCCTCTGGCATCCTTTCAATTGCTGTATGTTCCCTCAGAAGGGCAATGCCCAGACAGGGACACAGCTATTCCAGCTGAAGTTTTATCAGCATTGGTGGACTATGAGATTTCTGTTGTTATCTGTCAGGCTGTACTCCAGCATGTGTATCCCGCTATTGTTTGCAGTGGCATGATATTAATTCCTGTTCTTCCTCAGTCCTTGCCTGCACTGCTATGGTGTAACTCTCTCCATGGCTCTGCTTTTCTGGCAGCAAGACTGATAGAGAGCCCAGGTTCACAAAGAGAAACTAGGAAGCACTTGCTGACCTGGTCCCTTCAGCAATGCTGAGTCCTGTTACTCCAGACACCTTTGGCACAGGTAGGAGGGCAGGCTGGCCCCATGGAGAGGTTAGCATGTCTTTCCCTACGCCCATTCACACAGACAGGGCATCGCTCAGGGAAAAATCACTTTTAATGTTAATATTCCCATTGTGTTCAGCCTCTACAAAAACTACTGACTGGTCTGTACCAACCCGAAGGCTTGGTGTGAGCCTCCCTTGCACGGGCAGCCATGGAGGATGGCTTGATGCAGTGTGGAGCAGCCCTCCCCAGGGAGGGGGGCTGCACTCAGCGGTGAGCTGGGCTCCCTGCCCCATGCCTTGCAGGGGTTTGGGAGTGCCAGGCTGTCGATGGTCAGTGTGCGCAAGGCACTGCAAGTGTGCATGTCACTGGGCACAGCACAAACGTGTGTTGGGGCCCTGAGCTGCACATGACAGCCCCCCAAACAGCACATTCTTATGGTGGAGACCATATCTATGCAGCACCCAGCACTGAGGGGCTTCAGGACTTGCTGGGATGGTAAATGATGCTAAGGACAGTTCTGGGTTGGGCTGCCCCTCCCTGCTCTGCCTGCAGGGACACTGTGACAGACACTTCTCTACCTTTCCTTTTTCCACCTTGTCCTTGAGACCAGATATTACCAAGAAGCTGCTGGGCAATGGCCCTCGGACTCCAGCTAGCTGGTCGAGGCCACCTGGGTAGTTCAGCCCTGCTGGGGGCACATCCTTTCTCGCCTGGGGATGGGGCTCTGCACAAGTCCTGCAGAGAGGGGTGGCATGAGCGGGCAGGCAGGCGAGCAGGCAGCGAGCGATGCAGACCTGCTGCTGTTGAACATGAGCCTCACAGCAGGAGACCCCCATGCTGCAGACCTGGAAGACACAAGCACAACCTGGTGCAGGCAGCCAGAGTTTGCCCTGCTTGACCTGCTGCTGCTCAAGTCTGAAAGCACCTTTCCTAGTCAGGCTCAAGGACATTGGTGAAGACACACATATTGAACTGTGAAAACGCAAGTCAGGGTCTCACTCTGATGCCAACATCCATTCCTGCCCCAAGGATGGTTGACTCTGCTGCTACCTCCCTTGACCCTGCTCCAGCCCCCAGCAACATGCAAGCCCATGTGGGCTCCAAACCACATTGTTTGGCTTAGCTGCTTGAAACTTGATTTTACAGTACTGAAATTGAGCAACCTCCCAGCTGCTGGGGAAGGAATATTGCACCAAGAGGCAACTTCCTACCTCCAGTCTGCATGGGCCTCCAGCACCGTGCTCCAGCCACATTGCTGCTCAGGTGATTAATGGGGCAAGATTGGAGCTCTCCTCCGGAGTCTTCTCACCCTCTGGTGACGGCCACTGTTTGCGCCCACCTGCATTAACAAGGGTGCTCAGGATAGGGTGCAAGGGACTCAGTAAGGGCCATGTGGCTGGCTCTGCTGAGCTAGCCCTAGGTGCAGTTTTGCCTGTTGCTGGGGTACTGTCAGGGAACCAGGCTGGCCCCCTGCTCCACACTAGCCCCATGCCGGATGTACCCAGAACAGAGCTGGTGAGCAGCTGACCCAGGCAGTGGAGTGCTGGGACAGAGCTCTACCCTGGGTGCTCCTTCCCCAGGTCAGTCACTCACTGAGGGATCTCAGCAGCCTCCTGCCCAGCGTCTCCTCAGAGCTGCTTGGTGATGAGCTGGTCCCAGTCTCTCTGCCTGAGGACTGCCCCTCCAGGACGGTGCCACAGCACTCACTGTCTGCAAAAGCCCAGCATGGCTGCAGCTCCCTGGGGCACTGCTACCCTCGACACCCCCAGGGTTTTGTGCATCTATGTCCCATCCAAACTCACTCTGCCACTTGCTGTTCTCCTCGTTGTCAGCCAGCTCCTCCTGGATGAAGGGGATGCTCTCCATGCGCAGGAACACTGACTCACTGGGACTGCGCAGCCCCTCGGAGCGGCTGCCTGTGGGGACACAGGGCAAGCATGGCAGCAGGGCAGGGAGGTGCTGTGCCCTAGGGAAGGATGCAGCAGGATGCCAGCCGTGGCAACAGGTGCCAGTGCCAGGGATGCCCAGGGGACACAAGCACATGGAAGTGAGAACTACATGCTTGCACGCGTGTGCATGTGCAGGCATAGAACAGCATCCACAGGTGTCTACGTGCAAACACCCATGCGCCCCAGGCCATGTGCAACTGCATCTCGGTGGTAGGGCTGTCATGCCAGCAGGTCCCATCATGGCCCCCCCAGAGGGGACACAGTGCTGGCCTGTGGCAGGGAAGGGATGCCGCCGGGTCACTTACACATGACACTGTTCTTCTCATTCAAGAGGGTGGTGGGGTCCTCCTTGGGTGTCTGTGGGGTTCCCCGTGCAGTTGAGGCCTTGGTTGAATCCCTATCAAAGGCTTCCATGTCAGGGGACTGGGGCGAGCTGTCCATGCGACTGGCCACCAGCGCATTGTGGTACTGCTGCCGAGTGACCTGGGAACACAGACGTGTGTCCAGCTCAGTGGGCACCAAGCCCCACCAGGACCTCCTGGCGTCTTGGTGGCACCAAACCCCTGGAGAGCAAGAGATTGAGACTGCCCAGCACCCACTGGGCACCCACCAGGCTCACAGAGCAGAGCAGGGTGAGAGGGTACTTAGGCAGGGGTTGGCTAGGGTGGGACAGTCCTTGCCAGCCCAGCGGTACCTTGACAAACTGCACGTCACAGAGGATGTGCACAGAGTAGTCGGGTGTGTAGATGTTGTTGCTGCTGCTGTGGAGCTGTGTAGTGCTGCCCCCACAGTCATTCTGCTCCCGGTTGGGGGACTCGGAGCGGTTGAGCCCACTGCACCGTGACGGTGACCTGTTCACTACAGGAGGGGACAGCAGAGAGGCAAACACTCACTTGTGGTGCCACTTGTGGACCCTTTACCTCCAGTGGCTGTGCCGTATGCACACCAGGGCTAGCAGGAGACCTATGGGGCTCTGCAGTGGGGGGGGTGGTCTTCCTCAATGCACACTGTGGGCAGAGGTTCTGCCCCATGCCAGCCCCATGAAAACCAAAGGGACTGGGCAGGCAAGAATCCAATCTGGCACCAGCAGCAGAGGTTAGAGCTGCTGCCTGCTGCCTGTCACACTGACTGACAGCTCTCCTGCTAATGCAAGCCTTCTACACAGCATTTGGCACAAATTCTCCTGGTTGCAGCTGGCAGCCCAGGGGGTTTACTTAACCTGCCTTGAGGGCACGCTCCTGTCTACTCTGACAAGAGCAGAGGGTGCCATAACAAGCTGGCCCATCACTCACATGGACTGATGGCCTCTGACACGCAGCATGATGGATTTTGTCCGGTCAGTGATTTATTAGGGAGCAAAGGCAGCTTGTTCCTTGCACAGGTGATGTCAACATCTTGCTAACTTTGCTCCACTACTAAAATGTCCTTCTATTACCCAGATTGCCAGAAAGCAAGTGAAGCAGAGCAGTGTGTATGCAGGGCCGCAGGTAACTGTGGCCAGAAGCAGCAAATAGCAAGAAACCTCAAGCACTGAGTGCAGGAAATTACAGAACTGCACACCTGAGCCACTCCTCCTTGTTCCCATCCTGTTGTTCCTGGGGTTTACATCTTACTGGGGAGGCTGCAGCAGGGACAGGACTGCTGTCTGCCATATGCCACCCATGGTCCAACCGGTGAGGGGCTGCCTAGCACTGGGTGCTGCGGGTGCTTCTCTCTGGGCACTGCCTGGCATGCAGGGTGGAGGGGGCTTGGTGGACCATGTACAAGGAGCTGGAAAGAGCCTGGCACATGTGGAGGTCCCTGCCCAAAGCCATGCCCCATTACCTGGAGAGCCAGCCAGGGAATCTCCTCTGCTAAAGGCGAAGGTACGGGACACTGAGATGGGCACTGCAGAGAGAGGGAAGGAAGGAGGGAACAGGGGAAGGTGAGTGGTGGAGGTAAGGGTTTGGGACAGACCAAGAGGAAGAATGAGAAGAAGAATCATGTGCCAGCAGCCTGGGGCTGGGCTCTCACCACTGCCTCCAGCATCCCTTCCCACCTCTCTTATACCCTCCTGCTTCAGCTCTGAGGAGGCACTTGCCAGCCCTGGGGACAGAGACACCAGCACAGACATAGACTTGAATGTTCTAAATCAACAGGTTGCTCTGCAACGAGGTAAGAGGAGGTGAGGCTAGGGGAAGGACCAGCTCCTGACGGGCCTATCTGCACAGCCACACATCTTTCTAGAGCACAGGATGGGCAGAAAGCATCTTTCTCTCATTGGCTGAGTCCTGGCACCCTGCTCCAGCCCTTCACCAGCCACTACCAGGAAAGCAGACTTTGAGGTCAGCTTGTGCCACCTGGGATATGGGCAGAAACTAAACCAAGGCACTGTACTTGACATCTGGGATGCTTCTGTGTGTGCAGGCAGGTGGTAGAGAGAGGATGTGCTCTGTAGAGGCAGGGGCTGACAGGAGCCCCTCAGCATCATGCAAAGCAAAGGCAGTTGTGCCCAGCTGCCTGCAGCTCCCCACAAGGCCCAGCACCTCAACAGACTTGGGGCGATGCCATGAAAAGCCACCCATCCAGAGCTGCTCTGTTCAGGAACCACAAGAAGTCAGGACCCCGAGTCTGCCTGACCCATTCCCACAAAGAGGGCAAATCACCGGACATTCACTTCCATGTTTTAATGCCATGGGTTACAGCAAGGGTGGAGGGCTCCATGGGGAGAACAGAGCGATCACCACACAGCATGAGCAATGCGCTTGCTAACACTTCCTGGTGCCTCATCTTTGCTCTACCTGCTGCTGGCAGCACCCATCTCAAAAGCAGTTAGAGATCTGAGCCCACTGGCTGCCAGCCCTTCCTCCCACCATGGCTATGCTTCCCCCAGCTGCTGTCTCTCCTGCCTGGGGTGTGCTGCCCTCCCTCCAAACACCGTGCCTGAAGCATGGCTACAACATGTTAGGAACTGTCTACTGCCTATGTGATTAATGGTTTCAAATGGCTTTGAAGGTAAAACCCCCAGGAAATTTACCCTGTAGCCTCCTCTTTCTGCTCTCCTCACTCCTCCCCAGTAACACCCATACCGTATCCCCCTCGATCGAAAACTTGTGCAAATAA
>JANHFX010018290.1:0-13786 GCA_027560015.1 Chloroceryle amazona | reverse complement strand
AAAACCCAAGCAAAGGCACCAGAATAAAGCACTGCCCAGAACAACCTAATCCAGGCGGGAGCAAAGGACGGGTTGATAACCACTAGTGCTCTCTCCCTGCTCTCACTGCCGGACCCACTGCAGGGCTGGCCTGGCCAGCTCCCTGCTGTCGAACCCCTGCCCTGCCCTGACAACACCAAAGATTTCCTGGCCATAAAAGTCATGCAGCAATGGTTAATTAATAACAACTTCTTAAATGCTTAAGGTTTAACGTCTGAATTCTCTGCTGTGACACACTACTGACACTCCTTTCTGCTGAGATTTGCTGCCCTGTGACTTCTGCTCTCACTGCCTTCTCACTGACCAGGAGTGCAACACCACACACATCCTGTGTCAGGCAAGGCTGGATGGATGGCAGAAAACATCTCATGACACCATGACTTGCATCTTGCCTGCCCTATGGCCTGCAGACAGTACCCACTGCCTGAGCCTCGGTGAGGCCCTGAGGACAGTCACTGAGTGCATGGGGACATTGGGCCATACAGTAATGTCCCAGGGGAAAACAGACGTTTTATTTATTCCTTCTGTCCAAACCAAGCATGCTGTGGATGAACAAGGGAGCAGGAATGTGCACTGCAGGGTTAATCCAGCAGTCCATGAGTCACCCTTTCAAATGGAAACAAAGCAGGCAGCAAGAAATAGGTGAACCCCAGAGTTGCACAACAGTCACCTGCCCCACGGGACTTTCCCTCTTCTCTCCATGACATCCCTCCCTCCACCTCCCTAAAGGCTGAATTTAGCAGGTTCTTATTTTAATTAGGCACCCAGAACATCCTTGGCTTATCATTGGCACTGTAACATCTGGGGTTTGGGGTGAGGGATGTGCTGGACTGGGGGTGAGTCGCACCTCTGCCTGCTCCCAAGCCATCAGGCACTAAACACTTGGAGGGATGGTCAGTAACGAAGGGGGTATCGGTGTGCTGCATATCACAGTCTCCCCTGATCAGAGCTCCCTCTTAACTGCTGCAAGCAGGGGATCTGCTCATCAACCTATCAGCTCTGCAGGTAGGGAATTTACTAGGATTGGGGCATCTACTTAACTCAGCTAATTTCTCCCCCAATGTGTGGACAGCTCATAGGTAAATTAACACATCTCTGCAATCCCTGAGCGGTCCCTGTTCTCCCATCATGGGACCACCATTCAGCTTGTGCTCTGAGCCTCAGAAACACAAATGGGTCCAGAGGTATTATGCTGAGACCTAAATGCACCATGACAGAAGTCACAGGGCTCCCATCCACATGGGCACACTGCCGTCTGTGGGCATCTCCCTTGCAGCGCCAGCTGTGCTGGGATCCACCTGCAGGGATCTAATGCATGGAAAGTCCCTCTGCAGAAACTCTGCTGCATCAGCCCCTCAGAATGTTGTTTCTCCACCATTTTTTTAAGTGGGTGACCTCAGCACAGAGCCTGAGCTGCTCAGCACAGGGTGTAAACCCATCCTTCCTCCATCCAGCCAGTGACATGGAGCAGAGGTTTTAAAGCCTCAGCCAGTCCTGAAATACTTACATAGGAAAGAGGATCCAGTCAGACTGCCTGCTTTCCGCACATCATTATCTGAAAAAACAGTTGGAGACGTAGGAATCGCAGAGGAAGGGCTCCCACCTTCCCCTGTACCCCACATCACGGCCACCCCACCCCATGGCCAGCCCCTCCTCCTGGCCACCAGCTGTCTTAGCCTAGTGGAGGCTGCAGAAACAAAGGCAGGGCTAGAGTGAGCTTGCAGAGCCCTTACCTGAGGAGACGACAGCCATGATGGCAGGAACACCATAGTAGGTGAATGCCCCGTTCTCAAACCGCAGACCTTCCTTGCCAACCTCCACCTCCACTTTCCCCTGGAAGAAGGAAAACACACTCAGAAGACAAGCATCCCGCATTCCTGGCCACCAACCCACCCTGTGCTGCAGGGACTTCTGCTAGCCCATACGAGAAGATGTGCATCTCCACTGGCAGAAGTAGCCCAGAGCAAGGTGGCATGGAGAGACAGGCCACCTCCTGCCACACTCCACTTTCTGCTGCCCCAGGTACCTGCAGGATGAGGACAAAGTAGTCAACAGGACGGTTGCGCTGGTAAAGATAATGCTCCGCTGCCTTCTTGTTCTTTCGGTCATACTTGAGCTCCTGGATGACATTGGGGTGTTTCAGGAGCCGCAACAAGATTTTCTCAGAGAGGTAGGGGGACTTGAAAGGCTCCACTTCTAGAGGGGAGGCAATACACACTTGTTCTGTGGGAATGGGGCTGCCGGGAACCCCTTATCCTCTGAGCTGTAATGGCCTCAGCACCCTGCTGCACAGAGGGGAGTCAAATGGAGACCCATGATGGTGGACCAACAGGATGCCCAGGGTGGGGGTCCAGACAGGAGGAAACTGCTTGCTAAGCAGGGAGCCTGACCCAAGGACAGCTCGAGGATGCTCTGCAGGGATGGCACTGCTGCAGGGAGACGCGGGGCTTGCACAAGGGCAAGAGTACCTGTTGCCATGAACCGATGTGTAGCCAGGAGGAGCTGCGGGGAGATCTTCACCTTCATCTCGCTCTCCGAGAGCCTGAAGATGGAGAAGTCCTGTGTCTTGCGTCCCCGGTGGGGAACCCGCTCCTTCTTCCGATTATCTGCTACAGGGCAGAGAGTACTGTGGTCACCCACATGCAGCAGCCACAAAACCACTACAGTTGCAGGGCCCCATACCACATGGACACGTACATAGAAATGCACGTCTTGCTGCACCTTATGGCAGGGCTGCTGTGGAGCAGCAGCTGGAGCAGCAAGGCACACAAAATGTGCCGTGCATCACAGCTCAGGGAGCAGCTCCCTAGGGAGGGGGCAGAGTGGTAAAACACATTTCTTTCTCTGGAACAACTCCTGGGTTGCTCTGGCTGGATGCATCCCCTAGAGTTGCAAAGAAGCTTGGGAACCACCCATGGGTACTTCATGCCCAACACGTGTCACTGGGTCAGGCCCTGCCCAACCACCAACTACTGATACTGATGCTGCTTTTATCTTGAGCAAGACTTTTCCCACCATGATTTTTAATTGCTCTGGAGAAAGACCACAATTTGCTCTGGCCTGTTTCCTATCCACATGTCTGTCTGTTTATGAGGGCTTCCACCCTGGCTCCTGCAATGGCAGTAGCTGCTCTGGGACACTAACTGTACAGATCTGTCTCATCCAGGATCTCGGATTTGATGATCTCCTCAATGACATCCTCCAGGGTGACAATCCCCATCACCTCGTAGAACGGGTCCCCTTCCCCTTCATTGTTCACCCGCTGCACAATGGCCAAGTGGGACTTCCCTGTGGGGGGAGAGAAGAGCGGCAGTGAGACCCCCACCCCTGCTGAGAAGGGTGCCCTGTACAGTGGGCTGGCAGGTGGACAGGGCTCAGTGGGAGGCCCAGATCACAGCCAAACCTCAGCAGCAGTCACTGTCATCCAAAACCACCCCAGCCACTCTAACCCAATTAGAAGTCCTGGACCCATAGACCAGCCTAACAGAGCTGCTACTCCCCAGGCTTATTTCTAAGTGTCACAAGACTCTATCTGGCTCTTTTTTTGGGTCTGCTTGCTTTCTTTACTCAGGCAATCTGCTGCAAGTCACTCCTTTTAGATCTTTGACAGCCTCATGTGCAGGAATGGATTGTACTTTATACCAGCTGCTTCTTGCCTCCCCTCGGCTTCATTGGCATGAGCAACTCTAACAGAGCAATGAGACAGTGTCCTCCAGCACAGAAACGTTAGCATGTCCTTGGGCTCTACTGGTTTCCCTCATCCTCTTGGTGTTTTCTCATTCTGTTAATTATCTTTCCTATAAAATATGCCAGGTACAGCTCCCCCACACTTTTTTATCCTCACTGTCTGGACAGATCCTAAAGCTTAAAATATGGGCAAAGCCTCTAGCTCCTTGGAAGAGCAGCTGGTTTTAATGAAGAAATGCATATGTTTGTTTGCAGCTTTCAGCCAACTCCTGCAGAAATCTTGGGTGAACCATCTGGACACAGAGGCTGAATGCTTTTCAAGACATTGTCTTGCACCTGAGCATTTTCTCCAAACCCTGCCCCTGGTGGCACCTCCACTCTGATACCTTAAATAAGCAGACTGGGACCAGGACCTTCAGCTGCTATGATGGCGACTCCTGCTTGGAAGTCTCAATCTTTCTCAATCACAGTTTCAGCTTCCTCACTTGCCCCGGTAAGCTGGCAGCTCTGCTGACACAGGCTCAGGCTTCTTGCTTTTGGCATGCTTGAAACATAGCTATTTGTCTTCACACATCCAGCTTTCTGAGAGCTGTTTTGACTTCAACTTCTCCCTTCCTTTATCATCTGCTCACATTTATGCTCTTGCTCAGCAGCTTGACTAGAATGCAACTTCTAAGCCACAATGTCTGGATTTCTAGCTCCAGTGTATTCTTGGAGCTGCTAATGAACAGCACTGGTTTTCTTACCGCCCCTCTGTCTCCTATGCTGTTTAGCAGTGCACACAGGTTCTGAACCTCTAGCTTTACTTAAAATGTTAAAAATTTCCTTCATCAGCCTCACAGCCAACAACTTCCCCTCCTGTGTGCTCTTGATCCCTGGCGTCTCCTTTTGCAATGCTACCACAAACCCAGCTGTACCATGAGCACTGCCAGGATCTCCAGAAACTTGCAAATACCTTATTTTCCTAATGGGCCTAAAGCTGAGGTCTTTGAACAGCAATGGTCACTTAAAAGGGGGGTAGGTCCCTTCCGCTATGCAGGTGCCTCTGCATTTGCTTCTTCCATAAAGCTTCCCTCACAAATTTTCTTGCTGCTCTGGGTGAGGGGATGTGAACAGTGTTTATGTCTACAGATGCAGCAGGGGTGGCTCCTGCCTGCTGCACAGCTCCCTCCTCACCCACTTGTGCCTTCTGGTTTGTCGTAGGGACGAGTGCATCCAGCACAACCTGGCACCAAACATAACTTGCTGGGGACTATGCAACCTTCAAATAACCCTGCCCTGGATGTTAGATGAGCAAATTATATTTCTCAGCTGAAGATCATCACTATACGTTTCTCACAGCAAACATTGGGCATTTTCCACAGTATAAATTCCCTCCTCCTCATACCAAGCTTTTATTGCAAGACTTCAGAGAGCAGCTCACTGCCTCCCACACCTACAGAATTAGAAACGGGAACATAACATTGCAGCAAGTAGCACTGAGATGCACTTTAAAAAAACAAATTGATAGCCTCGGGGCATTAAAAATTCACCATGTTCTTTGGATCCATCTATGTGACTCCTTTTCACATAGGGGTTTGTGCATCTTGTCTGTTCAATGGGTAATAAAGCAATATGACTTGAGACTTAAAAAGAAAAAAACATTGGAGCTGGCCACAAGACAGCTGCAACAGCTATGTTTCATCTTAGCAAAGTCCAACTTTTGAAAATCACTCCTTTGCCAAACCCTGCTCCCAAACACTGGGGCCATCTGGTCTCCTACAAGTCCTCGGGTGAGCAAGGAGAGGGAAGAAGTTATTTCTTTTGGCAGAAAGCTTGTTGTTAATGACATTTACATGCGACCCAAAATCACCAAGCCCTTACAAAAAGCTTAGGTGCTACTTAAAGGCAGTCAGAGACTAATGGAGGGAATTCTTTTTTTGGCCAGACACCTACATCGGCACTATAATTTACTCTAGAGCAGCCTCAGAAAAATGTGATTCCAGCTCCATGTTCACACAGAGGCAAATTAGATTATAGAAATAACCCAGCACTGTTAGTCTGTAAGGTGACCTACAGTTTCACTTCACTGTGGGCAGAGCCAGGAGGGCTGTTATACTGCTCAAGGGTTCTTTATTTTCACAGAAAATAAACACTTGTAGCCACACTATAAACCCCCAGGTTTAGGTTTCCAGGCTAACACCCTCATTAGCAATGGAGCAGGTACCCAGCAATGAATGGAAAATTGCTGCAATTCACGTGTCTGCTCCTGGCCCAAACCAAGTGAGCTGATCCTAGCCCCTGTCCAGACAGCTGATCATGAAACACCCCAAAATCTGCTCCCATCCTTCACAGAGCTGGCTGCACAACTGCTGCTCCCAGCTGGTCCCTGCTGGGACAGGGCTGTCTTCCCTGACTTCACACCTGAGGGATATGAAAACGTTTGCAAAGTCCTGCCCCCTAATCCAGCTTGGTCCTAGGTCTCCTCCCATCACTTTCTTTAACAGACCCTATAAATATGGCAGGAGAGGTGAGGGGGTGTTGTTTGTGGGTGCCTTGGCTGTATGGTTATGGCTTGTTTCCTCATAGACTGGGGATGCTGCCAGGCTCATCTACAAACCCCTGCTTTGACCTAGGAGCTTCTATACTTGCACAGAGGAAAATCAGTGACTTTTGGGGCAGGTAGGAGGACAGATGGAAGTTATGTTCAAGGGAAGGTGGCACAAGGACGGACCTGGGGATATCAGAGGGGTCCATTCTCTTCTCCTGCCATTATCCTGCAGGTCTGCTTCCGTGGGAATACAATAGCGAGATAAATTACTTAAACCCCCAAACTTGATCTAAACAGGCTTTAAGCTCCGCAAAATTGATTCCAAAAACTGTGTGCTATTGTAATTGTTGTTTGATAGCTCAAATGAAATGAATTATAGGGGTGAGCTGCTTCCCAACTAGCAAGCTGTCACATGTGAATTTTACAGGGCTATCACTGATGCAGGAAAGCACAGTGAAACACCTGAGAATCAAAGCCTTGGTTTGGCAAATGCTAGGACAAATGAGCAATTAACTTTACTTGTGTGAATAGCTCCACTAGCCTCTGCAGGACTGTTCTTGCACAGGAAGCCTATAGGCGATTAAGTGTCTGCTCAGCATGGGATACAACTGTACTAAATTCTTTATGAGCTATATGAAAACTGCTCTTTTCAAACAACAGCTTTAGGGGAAAGTTAATGCCTCAAAATGCTAAATTACAGAGCTAATATAAACAGCTGAAAGCTTCCGGATGGCCCAAGCATCTAAACAGGTATCTAGAGCTTTTATGTCCATTTTTAGGAGGCCTGTTTTTCATAGGTACCTAATGACCTTGGATTCATAGATCCACCTCAAAGTGTCCTCCCGGATGGGAGAACAGGATCTGAACACATGGAAATGCCTTTACTTGTGGGAAAGAAAGTGCTGTTGGCTGCAAATATAGCCCAGACTACTACTCTATAATTTGCTTTATGCAGGTGCTCTGCCAGAGGAATGTTAAAGATGCTTTAGCCTTGTCTCATTCCACAGTATGAGCATTCTGAGCATGAAAATTATTTTCCTGAATCTTATGATAAGATCTAAAGCTGTTACTAGGAGATCAAAGGTACAAGCATAAGCCATGAACCATTTAGAGCTACAAAATGGAAGGAAAAATGAGGAGTAATTGGTAAATCAGGTTGATTCATGAAACAATAATGATGTAACTGAAATCTGTTTTCTGTGTGCTTTTCATTAGAGCTCTTCTCTGGGCCAGGTACTGCCAGCACCTCTGTGTCCCCTTGCTGACCTGTATCTGAAGTGAGGACCCTGATCTGAACCTCTCAAACTGGAACTGTGTGTAAGTGTGCTCTTGTGTTACCATGACTCTGCACCGAGGGTAAAACCGCATGCCTGAGGAGATGCACCCAGAGGCAATAGATATCTACACCTACATTGTGAGAAATAACCAGGAGGGCTGCAGTGAACTCTCTGTGGGGAATCAGAGCTATGTGAAGGGGAAACTGTAAATCCTAATCTAATCTAGACCTTCCTCAGCAGAGACAACTTCATCTGCTGACATCTATATCAGAATACAAAAGCCTTTATCATACTCTGCTTTGGTGTTTTTCCTCATCTTAAGGAAAATGGGGGAAAAGGTGGAATAAAGTAGTACCATTGATGAAATAGATCAGGAGGGTAAGGGAGAGATTAAGAGGGGACATGGCATCCCATCTTCCATCTGCTGTACAACATGGTTCTGACTTCCTGGGTGTGACCCCGCCTGCCCACATATAGTAGGTCCTCTTGCACGTTACTTGAAGCCTAGGGAAGCCTACAAGGATGCTGAGGCCTTCTGAAACTAAAAAAAAAAAACAAAACAAACTTCTAAAGAGACAATGCAAAACTATTTTCATTGGTGTCTGTAGCATAGGCCACTTTATTCTTTCCTATAGCTCAGTCTGAAGGTGCCTTTGACAGATCTCGAGAGATGGTTGGCTGACTGCCCTCTCCCCCAAGGACACAGCTACCCTCATCCTTTGAGGAATGCCTCCTGTGAGAAGGCCTGCTCCTGGGCTTGCTGGGACAGGGTAAATCATCCCAGGGTTCACACAATAAGATATAGTACAGTTCTGGGAGGAAAGCAAAGTAATGTTTCAGACAGAGTTGCAGCATTACATCTTTTGTGTATCAGCACCTCACCCACTCTCAAGACAAGCAATTACACTTTGGGGGATGTGTACAGCATAATTCCTGCATAATGGCCAGTTTCTTAATCCATACAGCTGGCTAAGGAGATCATTGCTTCAGCTCACCAAGGTACCAAAGGTAGTGGCTATCACACTTGCAGAAATCTCTTGAAGGCTGGTTCAAATTTCAAGACATGCTTTGTGATTGCAATGACTTGCTATGCCCAGAAGGACAGTATGAAAAGCAGCTGAAGTGGTACTGCCCACACAGTCCCTGGCAAGTGTAAGCACCTTCTCCAGCTATATTCAATTTGTAGAAGTGTAACAGAGGCTGTGGAGTATTTTGAAAAGCAAAAATAGATCCCAGGACAGATGTGCCCTCAGTAGGACAGGCTGTTTTTCCTGCTAAGCCAGGAAGTTTGGTTTTAGAGTATTTACTTTTAGCAAGTCTTAAAAGATGCCAAACCACAGAAGGCTAATTTGAGTTGCACCTTGGCCTCTGCCCTGCTGCAGGAAAATGGACTACTGTTCCTCTGACAGGAAAATCACTTGCTGAAATGTGGCACTGCTAATATAGACTTCTCCAGTAAATTAGTCAACAAAATCAATAAATTACTTGAGGAGTGGGACAAGATTATAACTTCCAGGGATGCTACAGAACAAGGAGGTGGACCTCACAGATGAATTCCCAATGAGAAATTATATCACAGGACTGAAACCACAACATGCATTGCTTTGGTTATCTTCTAGGAATGGAGGAGAAACAGACCCACGGCATTTCACACTGAATGAATGCATAAAACTTTCCTCCCAGCTCCATATTCTCAATGTGAAGTTCATCCTACTGGTACCTCATCTGCCCCTCTACATTGCTCTAACTTGCTAAATATGTTGCAGTTATTTCTCTGGTGTATTAGGTAATTCCTCCTGGGAGCCCAGAATAATGCCAGGTACTCACAGATGTACCAATAACTTGTCTCCAATTTTTTTCACTCTTTCAGTAGCTTCAGCTTCTTTCAGGCTGCAGGTGGTAAAGTTACTGTACTAGTATGTATTTTCTTATTTCTAGAGAAGCAGGGACATTTTTTGTAGTGTACTCCACTTAGCACTTTTATGTAAATGCTGCACAACTATGCATACCTTTTAATATGGTGTCATTACAAGCACAAAGCATGGATTGACATTTAAATCCATCTTCAAGAGATTTTTTTTTTCCTCTATAGACACAGTCGTGTCTAGATTGCCTGAAAAGGTGATAAATTGGGTGTCTGGGCCTCATTATTTCTCAGTCTATTCTACTGACTTTTGATGAAAAGATAAAAGTCAAAGCCATCTTCTAGCACAAGTATTTCCTTCCTTCAGCTAGACTTCTTTCATGCTGCTGTAATGTTTGGGGTTTTTCTTTCTAATACAGTTTTTGCATCTGTCCTCTTTTGGGCTATGGGTTGAAGTCCAAGCAATTCTCTCACAGGCCATCCCTCAACCTTCCTTTCCCCCAGTCCTGCTGTTTGCAGCCTTCTCTGGGTTTTTCCCAGTTCCCATTAGTGCCTCAGATTTACCCTCTTTCCCCAGGGATTAGTGACAAAAAAAGACACTGAACAATGCCAGCAGCAGGCTTGTGAAAGAGCAGATGTGAAAGGTTTGACCAGTTCTGCTGCGATGGGGCAGGGGCCAGATTTTATCAACTAGGAGCTCTCAGCTACTATAACCACATGGGGCCATTAGCTCCCCAGGCACTACTGAAGTGTATGTTATTACATGCATACAATGTGAACGTTTTGGCAAGCTAGTGAAGTGCCCTTCCCCAGGACCACGGAGGGTAATCCCACCTACATAGGGTTCTGCTGGGGGAAGAGGGGATTTTACTCATCTATGGATTAAACTCAAGGCAAACATCAATGCATCTTAATGGAACTAAGATCAAATGAGGCTAGGTGAGAGAATACCTAGATACCAACGAAGGAAAACATCCTTTCAAACTCTGCTATATAAGACTGGAGATGGAAAAAGAGCTGATCATCTTCACAGTAAGGATAGCACAATGAGAGAAAAGAGATGCACCAGGTAAATGAGGATAATACAGTGTGGAATCAGTGAGTAGGAAGAGAGACCGAAAAGGGAAGTGCTGCTGGAGGTGTGAGCAAGAGTCCCAAAGCGTTTTATTTAATCATCCCTTGACATTTGCAGTAAGAAAGAACAAATGTCTGTGTTCTGTGGCAAGGGGCTCTTGCAGTGAAATTGTGTTACTGATACATTATGAAAAAGATTATATTATGGGTATAGTAGATACATCAGAACATTAATCATTAGGGAAACAGATCAAAAATATGCATTGCCATCGTGGAGGGGGAGATGAAATGTGATGGATATCTAGTATAAACACTGTTATAATTAAATAAGATACAAGAATTGTTTATCGTGGGAGGAAGCAAAAGAAAGCTGGCAAAATTTCTCTAGAGTTTTGTCAGGGGTCCTAAGGACCTTGAGGTGGTTATCAATGCCCATCCTTATCAGAGACTTTAATTTCCTAGAAAGAAGGCCTTATCAGTGGGACCAATTGCTGTCCTGCAGGAATCTTGGATGTGTGAAGTAATGAATGCTTTCATTAAGCACTTGCTGAACCAACAAGCAATCAGCCTACTCTCTAATTAGTGGAGGTGTCACAGAGGACCTGGCCATGGAAAGCAACCTTGATTGGATCAAACAAGATACTTCATAATTCAAATGGACACAGAAAAGGAGACAGTGATGAAGATTCTTAATTACAAATGGAAAATCTTTATTTTAGAAATTAAATAGTCGAGTGGGTCTGAAATGTCAATGAAATGGACTGAAGGAAGCTGGGAGAGAACATCTGTTGCAACGCAGGAGCCAGCACGGGAACCTGCGTTTGGAACTGGGAAAAGGGAGTTTAGGAGGGGTTCAAGGCTGGGCTGGGGGTTTGTATCTACACACACAGGGTGCTGGGGGTGACCAAATCCCTACAAATAGGAGAACACCACCACCTGGGGAGAAGAACATTTAGGGGAAGAGCTAGAATTGCTAACCACCACACTAAGTTAGCTACTAAGACCAAAAGCAAGGCTTTTCAGCTATATTATTTAGAAAACACAAGGAGAAATGAGGTGGGAACAGAAATAAGTTTTAGGTAGAGCCCTACATAGGGGCTGTGGCAAAAGGACCCAGAAGGCCATGATGGTAAACAGATAGATATAAGAGAGGAAGAGCCTGAAGTAAAATGCCAAGAGTTTAATGGAGTAAAGCTGAAAAAGGATGTGTAACTTTCATTTGAGATGAGGAACTAGCACGTGGAAGTTTAGAGCCGGTCATAAGGTTTGTTAATGCACCTATCAGCTCATGTATTGACACACACAAAACATCTGTTTAAGCAAGGCAGAGAGGACAGCAAGGAAAGGGGCTGTGTGCATCGACAAGTCCATTTCAAATCTGGAGGGGGAAGACATTGAATATACCTACGTAAATCACATAAAGTGCAGGGGAGATGGATCAAGGGAGGCTGTGCCAAAGTAATGTGATGGCTTTGGTAATACTTAACTCTCTGACAAGGGAGAGGTAGCAGAGACCTCAGGTGAACTTCAGTAACATCACAGTATCATGCAGGAAACCACAGTTAAGAAGGAAGTGCAAAGCACAGAATGTTAGGAAGAGAAGAGACAACTGGTTATATTAGAAGAGGCATGGGGTGGAGAGGAACTATCTTAATGCTTTTGCTAATGGTCTCAGCATAAAAAAAAAAAACAACAACCAACCAACCTAAAACAACAAACAAAACACAAACAAACCAACAGGAATTTGCTGATTTGCACTATATTGGAAGTATTGGAATATTCAGTCTTGCTGAGGGGCGGAGAAGGTAGGTGTGTGCCACTCAGAGCTCCTCTCCCTGTGATTCTGGGAGGCAGTGGGGACACAGTTGTGCATTTCTGGAGAGGATGCTGGCCTGTGTGTATCTGATGATCACTTTCCTGGTGCACAAGTGTTCTATCCTCACCTCCTCACAGCTCTAAAAATGAGCAAAACAGTGATGACTCACAAAGAGGCTTTCTCTGTCTGAGATGGACCAGGGTGTCCTTTCTCACATCATCAGTTCTGCTTGCGGCACAGCAGCCCCAGGCAGCCTGGGAGCCAGTGCTGTCCTCCGGCATTACATCAGGCAGGATGTCACTGCTGCAGCTATTTCTTAAAAGATTCACTCACTACAGTATGACATACCGAGTAACATGCAGCAAAACACATTTCCCAGTGGGGGGGAGAGCCATATGCTGTGCATTTTCTTAAGGTATGGTTAATGAAATACAAGTCTCAGCATCTCCAGGGCTGCTGGTAGCTGTTTCATTATGAATACTGTCACAGCTGCAAAAATAGTGCAGCTCTTTCTAAGGGTTTAGGCTTTTTCTCTTACTGTAAACCACTTGCACAGAAACACTTTCTAGAGCTGCTTCTCATTGCTAAGCTGAAAATGTGAGAGCCAAGTAACAAGATGCAATGTCTGCCATAAAGTCCTCCATGCAGAACAGTGGTGAATGCTGCCTTGCTTAGGCAGAGGTGTGAGGCCGGCACCATGCCCAAGTACCAGACCTAAGCAGAGACATCAGCCCTGTGAGAAAGGCTCACCTGCTGAGCCAGCAACCTCTGAGACTGAAGGCTCTTATAGTCTCTGTAATATCACAAGCACGACCAGCATGCAAGCCCTCAATCCACCCAGGGGCTCTTCCACCAGGTGACACCAGGGTCATCACCACACCAGCACATGCAGAGCCCAACTCTCCCCAGCATCCCCAGTACAAGCTGGGTCCTGCCAGGAGGCCACATGGGGTAGGCTGTGGGGGCTGCTGACCTGGGAATCATTGGGGGTGCAGGGGGAGCCCGAGAGGTGGTGGCTCGGCAGCCTCACCCTTCTTGACCTCCTCAAGCAGTGTGTCGAGGCGCATGTCATTGAAGACACAGTGGAGTGGGCGGCGGTAGAAGCGGGTGACAGTCTGCAGAGGGGTGCAGTCATCAGGGTCGACGAAGGCCAGGTCCTTTACAAACAGCAGGTCAACAATGTTGTCACGCCGGTCACCCTCATACACGGGGATGCGGGTATAGCCAGAGCGGAGGATCTCGGAGACAGTGGCGAAGTCCAGCACAGCATCAGCGCGGAGCATGAAGCAATCGGCCAGTGGTGTCAGTACATCCTCCACCACTTTGGTTCGCAGCTCCAACGCACCCTGCACCATGGCCAGCTCCTCCCGCACCAGGTCGCCGTGGGGGCCGGCAGCGCGCAGTGTCTCCAGCAGCCGCTCCCGCGTGGAGAAGACGCTGAGCTCCTGCCGCAGTGCCCAGTCCAGCAGCCGGCTGAGCGGGTAGCAGAGGGGAAAGGC
>JANHFX010018281.1:2520-17471 GCA_027560015.1 Chloroceryle amazona | reverse complement strand
CCCGAAAAAAGGCAGTGCTTTTTCTTAAGGCTGTTAAAAATGATGCAGAATTTTAACCATCTGCTGTACTGCGTCTTCATCGCCAGTGCTGCAAAGATGGATTTTTGTAAAAGGGAGAAACTGCAAAGCATTCCAAAGAGAAAAAATGATGGTTTTAAGCATTTAGCTATTTCAGGAAACATCGTCTTTAAAGAAAGATACCATTTAATCGTGAATTGAGAAAAGGGTCTAGCCAGAATTGAGTCATTTTAGCTTATTTTGTTTTTTTTTTCCGAAAGGGGCACAGGTGTCCTGCCCCAGCCCAGTGTAGCTGGAGAGATGTCGCGTGAGCGATACGAGATTCAAGAAGCGGACAGTGATAGAAGCTGATCATTTTTGTAGCCGTCTGGATTTTTTCCCAAGGCTGGCTGTGGAAGTGTGTGAGATGTAGTTGAATGCAGCAGAGTCCTTTCTTGCACTTGACCAGCTGCATGTGTCTACGTATGGCAGTGAAATTATTGAACCAGTAGCATGGAGACCGGCAAAGGAGTCATGTCCCTGGTGCGGCCTCCTCAACTCCAGTACTGTGTCCAGTGCACAAAGGAGGAATCTTCCTAAGTAATAATAGATGGGAAAAACGCCTTCGAAGTAGTGAAGCTTAAAGGACAAAATAGAAGGAGTCGTTAATGTGGTTATTTCTACTTCTCATAAATTAGATTAACTGTTTAAGTGCCATGAGCAGCAAATCAAATATTTCAAATATAAATAAATCAGAATATAACGGTCGTCTGGAGTAAGAGCTAAGAAAATTGGAAGTTATGGCCTCATAATTCATATTTAAGATCAGTTGGCAAGTTATTGAAAAAAAGATATTGTAGGGGAATATTTGAGGCGTGCAGTTCTTTTGCGAATGCAGTTTGGGTTTTCTCTTTTAAGATCATTACCTAAAGCAACTGGTTATTATGTGTAACGGGGAGGGCTGTATTTTCTTGAAATGCAGTGTCTACAAATGAATGCTAAAAAAGGCATTTACTTTCCGAAGCCAATGTAGAGGCCCAGTTAAACCTCTCAATTCAATTTTAATTCAAAAACCCCACCCACCCAACTATATTATAGATGGCTTGCAGGCTAAATTTCCTTGGTTTTAAAGCTGAAGATTGGGGGCTGTATTTTGTCACCTGTTGCCTAGCCCAGAAAGAAAAGAGTGGGGAAAACAGTTACTGCTCACTCAAGATTTTGCACAGAACTTGACGTTTGTCATTTTATTACCGTTCGGTAGAAAAAAGAGCCTTTTTTTTCCCCTCCACTTTTAGGTGCCACATAAAATTGTGCAAGCTGTTTACTTCAGCTAGTGCCAGAGAAGCATAATGAGGTGTTCAGTCACAGTTTGTTTGTGGTGTTGGTAGAAAACAGTGCAGGAGCTGTGGGCTAGATTTTCAAGGGGATAGTCCTTGTAATCCAAGGCTGCCTAAATCCCAAACTGGTATCCAGGCAATACCTAGACACTTAAATTCTGTGTTTGCTTTTTGTTAGGCTGCTATCTGCTGAACATTTTCCTTTTCTTGCAAGGTCTACAGTACGGCTGGGGATTTTGGTGGTGTGATTTGATGTTTTGGCTGGGGATTTTTTTTTTCCCTTCTGTTAACCCTTGGATTTCTGTTCACTCCTTTTCTTGCAGAGCACCTTTGTAAATATGAATGCAAACAGTCTGGAGTAAGTGTGCTTTTCTGATATGGAATACATGGATGGAAGGGCTTTGTGGGGTGAATCTTTATAGACCAGTGAAATACTAATATGCTAACATTTCCCCCTGCTATATATTCGGGTTTGAAAGTCAGTGTTGGGTATTGGAGTGCTCCATTGCCATGAGAGGTACATGTATCACTTCATATTCTGCAGTTTAGAGAAGAGATTTCTGCGTGAAAATAACATCCTCTACAAATACTACAATACTGATATTATTCTGTAAATTAATTGTCTGTTACTGTATGTGCAAAATACAGCATTATGCAGGCGTTGAGATTTGAAAATTGTATACTGGAAGCCTAGCAGGTTGTAGGACTTTATGAAACTGAGGACCTTTAGTGATAGTGGCAGAGTAATACCTCGCTTGTAAGAATGTTTTTCTGTGTGTATGGAATCGTACATCAAAAAGCATGTAGTAGGTGCTGGGATTACAAGATTATCGTGGGTTTGGCATTATTTAAATATACGACCTGCAATATATATTGTTGTCCCCTAGCACACACCTCTATATAACCTACCATCTCTATATAACCTTAATATTTCTTATTTTAATACCAATTTGCTCTCTCAGCAAACATAATAGCATGAAGCTGTGGATTGAGGTTACACATTAGTTCTAAATTTAAATACACAACCACCTTGTTTTAATATTAATTTCACAGTCCTAACAATAGCTGAACACTAGTATTATTTGTGCTGTTCTTTGCAAAAAAATGAGTTTAAGTTGCCGAGGTGTAAATACCATATTTTTGCTTTGTTGTTGAATGGTGGAGTTGGTTATTTGTAAATAAGTGAGTTTGTTTTGAGATACTGGGAAAAGTTGGCTTTATCCCTTTGCATTCATATTCAATATTCTCTGGTTAAATAGAATGTGAAATGCAGCATAATTACAGCATTGTTTAAATAATGAATTAAATCCAGCAGATGAGACAATATGCAAACCAGTTTATAGCAACAGTCAATTTCCATATAGTTCTATGTACTGCCAGATTATTGATAAAATAAACTATATTAAATAGAATAAGAGTAAGGACACATCGGGTGTTACCCACTCTGCAGGATCATTATTAACTGTGCTAAAGATACTGTGATTCAAATTGTTTGATAATCTGGCTGAGGTAATGAGTGATATGGATGACATGGAAGTTTTATTCAAATACTATATATATGTTGTTTGTTTTGTTTTTTTTTTTAATAAATTCAGAGTTAAAAAGATCTGCCAGAGTTTCAAATACATAGAACCCCATGTTCTGAAGACACCCCCTCTGGAACGTCTTTCTAGGCTTGTCTTGTGCTGGCATCTGTTACTCTACAAAATACATAGGTTTGTCTGGATGTACTCTGAAAAGCCTCTGGTCTGTGGATTTTTCCAGCACCAGTGGAAACCACGTTATATTCAATTCTAAAAAGGGATAGAGGGCTTGATTCTGCTGTCAACATCAAACACTTTTTAATGATGTTTCCTGCGATCTGAATAGAGGGCCAGATCAGGCCTCCCAAATCTGCCTGAAACAAAACGGAAAATACAAATATGTGTGTGCAAATATATTGACTTGTTTCTAATATGCCTAACTAAATCAGCAATGACCTATCTGCTGTCCATTAAAATATTTTTATTTGTTTGTTTGTTTTTTCAGGCCTGGCTTCCAAAGTATTTCATGCTCAGTGGAAAAAAATGAGGAAGAGGAGGGTGTGGTGGCTGCTTAGAGGATCTGGCCCTACAAGCAGGCACTAGCTTGTGGAGATGCAGTCTGTCATCGTGCAAAATGAAGACCTCTTCTAGGTAAAACAAAATTACTAATTTATTTTTTTAAAATCAGAGATCGAGTAAGCATTTAATCCTATTATTTCTTAATGTGTATTTCTGAGGGATGGTCGGCTCTTCTCAGTTGAGTTCGGTAGCTTTATTTGCATCTTGTTTTGCCCCAGGTTTCTCTTTCATTAATGGTAAAGCCAAAAAAACCTAGTTCCAACTTCAGAGAGTAATAAGCAAAGGGACTTGATGCTTTGTTTATTCTGAATATCTAAAAAGGGGCTGATCCTGTGAGTCTAGAATGTATCTATCTGAACCTGCTTCTTGTTTCCACGCGGTGTGCTGCATCGTTAGCCCCGGAATTGGCACATAAGCACACTGGTATTTTTCGTTTGTAGTTTTCTATATTATGACAGCAATTAGAGGATCACAAAAGCTTGGAATGAGACTTAAATAATATGAGAATATCTCTTGTGGGATGAGATTTTGACAGTATTTCCAGTAAATAAATCTATCTATCATCTATCTATCTATCTATCTATCTATCTATCTATCTATCAGACATAGTCCACACTTGTGACAAGGGTTATTTGTTAATAATACTTATTTACAATCTTTATTTTGTATAATTGATGTTAAAGCTTTTTTTTTTCTTTCAGTGATATGGTTTTATAGCTCTTTTTTTTTTTCTTTCTTTTTTCCCTCTGCTTCTGCAAATGTTGCTTCTGCAAACGTATTTTCAAAGTGTGTGACTTTTCCTGATACTGTGAGTCAAGATGGAGTTGAAGGAACTTCTCCAGCAGTATAACCACTCACAGTTGTGGTTACAGAATCTGCTCCCTCATCTCCTGTCTTATATTTGAGCTCATCATGTCTTAATTACATAGCCTTGTTTGCCTTTGAAGAGCAGCAGTATGTGGGTTGTGGTGAGGTACGATCACAGTTTGGGTGAACTGTCAGCCAGAAGACTGAAGGCTACGCATAGCAAACCACCTTGGTGGTTGAGTGGCAGTATCCCAGGATCTGACACACGGCTTGGAATCTCTTACAATTATTCAATAGTTTTTGCAAATGATGCGTGGATGGGGAAAAAAGATAATAAGATAAACAAGGAAACACAGTTATGGAGTGAAACAATGTCCTGCTACTTATTTGTGGGGAGGGGGAAAGCAGGTGGCAAAGTAAACAGACGTGGAGCGAAGTATTTTTCTGAAGTTTGAGCAGTGCATTCGATAGCATTGTCTCAGGCACGGTAGCTAGCTGAGAGGATGAATGATTTTGCTTTAGCTCAAGTGAACTTGACTATTTTTTTGCCATTGCTTTTGGCCATAGGAGACAAAAGTAGAAATTACTGTATTGGATCAGATCCACAGTTTAATGAATGCTAAGTCTGTCCTGACAGCTCTTACAAAGTGTTGATTGGTAAGAGAATGGAGAGCAAAGACGACCAACATTTGATCCTTTTGGAATACTCTGTCCTTGTGGGAAGGTGGGCCAGCTAGACCTCTTGGCCAACGGCTTTACTGTGGCTTTGCGCAAAGGTCTTCTTGCGGCCTTTCCAGCAAACAGTCCCATTTAACACTGTCTTTTAGTAGGCTGTGAATAGAACTGTACTCCTTTAGAATCCCGCTGATGTCCTTTAATGGTGGACTGTGGTGCTGATTTTCACACGCTCGGTCTGCACTTTGTTAAGACACTGTATTCCCATAGTTTGAATTTACTGCTTATTTAATTTAACTGAATAATCTCCCATTCAAGTCTGGAGGCAGGCAAGGAAGTCAGACTATGGTTCCTGACTTTCAAAGTACATATCTCTGTTGCGTTCCATGTCGCTCATGTGTTTGCTAGCAAATAGTTTAATCACTTTATGTCTTCCTATATGTCAGCCCTTTTGTAAGTCAGATCATTTTAGGCACCAGCCCTTGCAGTCCCTGTTACATCTGTAACTTTAAGGAGGTAAGGTAACAAGAACTGCAGATAGCTTTCCCTCTGAAGGTATCTTTGTGGCAGGCATGGCTATAACGTTTCCAGTACAGTATTCTCTGGTTTTTTTTGCGTGCGTGGTGAAATTGGGCTTAGTTGACATTGCTGCATATATACGAAAGCTTCTTGTGGAATTATTATGATGGCACTTGGGTCTTTTCCCTTTGCTGAGGATGTTACAATGTGATTTCCTTAGCAGAGAGAATAAAAAAAATACTGTGTTTCACTCCACTTTGTTAAACCCTGCAGTAACCCAAATACGCTCCCCTCACTTGTCAGTTTTGCCACTGTTTCACAGACGGTCTTTCCCTACCACTAACCCAAATTAAAAGCTGATACCATCATGACCTTTGCATGCAGCTGCTATTAACCTTTTTCTTAATTAAAATGTCTTTATTCCTGCATTTTAATTTTGGCTGCTTATCTCATTTCAAATCATTACTCCAACTTTCAGTCATGATTACTCTCTTTTCTTCATGGTCTTTCTGAGTCGCGTTATCAAAGCCCTTTTGAAGGGCTGAATAAATAAGAATTTCCTCTGTGGATGCACTCCAAGTTAAAAAAGACCTATTTTTCATTATGCTAGCAATGTTGTTTTCCCCTCTGCTACATAATCTCTGCTTAGGCATTAAAGTTACCATTTTCTTTTAAGTAACCTTCCAGGTGGTTTGCTAAATGCTCAAATCCATCGGCATGTAATCAGGATCATCATTCCTGGCTATTTTTAAGGAGCGCTACCCTTTCATTCCTGACAGGAGAGTGCTTGCTTTTGTTGGAAACCCTGCCTCCAGCCTCGAGCTGCCTCGGAACTCCTGCATGTGCACCTAGTCCTTCAGAATGGCTTGCCTTTTAATTTACCCAGTTATTTTAGCACTTTCTGCTGTGGTGCCTGCTGTGCTTTCACCCTTTACTTGCAGAAGAATCGATTAATGGGGTTTGCTGTCTGTAGGGACCAGAGGAGATCGCCGTAGGTTTTTCCACCTCTATTAGGCCTGATAAATTCCATTTTTTTTAAGGTAAATGTTGCCTTTGGGTCTGTCTGGATTTGTTAGCACCAGCAGATAAAGAGGTATATCCAGGAATATGAGGTATTGCTTCAGTCAGTACTGCTCCACTCCCCCAGAAAATGGACCGTGCAAGGATTTTGTGTCTTGAGTCATGTTTCCTCTGTTTTCCTCTCCAAGAGAAGGGACATCTTATTCCATAACTTTCCAGAGGGTGGTTTTTACTTCCCATTGTGGAGGGACAGTGATGTCAGTGGTGTGAAGGTGAAAGCTGGAAAATGAAAGGCTTGGAGGTACAGTATTGAGCTTCCAGTGGAAGAAGTAGTGGGTATACAGCTTTTTTGTTCTTTTTTTATACCACAGATCAGGAACGCAGCTAGGAAATACTAATACGGTCAAATAGGGTGAGACAGTGTGAGTTTACTCTTTTGCATGGCTAAATATCTCGAAGGCATAATCAGCTGTTACCTTCTCTGCAGTTTTCCTCCTCTTCTCACTCCCTTTGTTTCCCAGTACTATTTCAGACTTGCCAGACAACTGTTGTGCGGTCTTCTTGTTTCTAATGTATGTCAGTAAATGGTCCTTATGTCTTTGGTTCAGTCCTTATGCTCCTAATCTCCTTTTTTAACTGCTACTTTCGAAGTATAGTCTTTGTTCTGGTTGTTTCAGTTCAGTGCTTTTGTTTTTCAGAAAAGGTACCTCTGCCTCAACCTATTACAGAGTTTTTCTCAGTACTCAGATCGCCCTTGTGCACCTACTTCTGTGTCTGTGGAGATTTTGTTAACTTTTGGGGTTTTTCTGATGGCTGTGCTCTGCCTGCATCAGCTTTCATGCATAAAAGCAATTTTGCCATTGAAGAAAACGGGAAGATCTGTGAACCATACAATGTGACAATAGGGTACTGCAGTTCCAGGTAGCTGGTTTTAAATACTTGCTGTATATTTTTGCTTTTCACTGGGTTCTTGTTTTGCTCTGGACTAAACTTGTAAGTCAAGGCGTTCTGCCTCCACTGGTCTTTCTTTAACTCCTGGTATACGGAATAAAAAGCCCAATACTTTAATAATAGATCGCAGAGAAGAGCAATCGCTGGGAACAGCATTAATAGATTTGATTGTTCCAGGCACAGAAGTGAACAGGTGAGGAAGTGTAGACAAGAGTTATACCGAGTGCCAGTCTTTCCCCCACCTGCAGTGGGACAACTGCCCGTCATGGTGCAAACACATGGGCTGGAAGTTTCTTCTTCATGCCTGGCCATGTTGGAATCTGTCATGAGCCATCTGGGCTATACCCTCTGCTCCCCAGTGGGACATGCATGCTAAGAAGGCTTTCTCCTTTTGGTTTTCCTGATGACAGTAAATTTCCTTCTCTTCTTGCTGCGGTGAGGAAAGGTCAGAAACCATAGGAGCAAGGAACACCGGTGGTGGGTGAAGAAGGGAGTGATTCTTTTCACAAACAGAGAGAAGATAATAAGGCAAGCATAATGTTACTTTTATTGGCATCTTGATTTCATTTACCTGTTCAGATCCTTTTAAAAATACTTGAAATGGATGTGTTCCTGCTCGGAAGAAGCCTGCAAACAGGGAGAGTGACTTCTTGAATGTCCTGAAGAGGAGTGCAAAGAGTCTTCCTTCCTTGTCCTGCCTGCTTGAGGATGCAGGGCTAGCAGAAGAGATGGGAAGGGGCAGAGGGTACCGGTGTGAATGCAGGCTGGGTGCAGTGAGGCCCCAGCTTGCCACACTTGGTGCATGAATTCATGTTGCCAGAGACTAGAAAGCTGCATCTATTGCTGTGGATTCAAAACCAGTTATTTTGCACAAAGTGTCTTGGAATTGAAGGACACCCTCTCGTCCCTCCCCTGATAAAATCTGTGTGGCTAACTCCTGTACAGTGCTGCTCTAGGACCTGGTCCTCATTTCAAAGTTGCTGGCATGATGGGTGATCTAGTGCTGATTCCAACTGCATTTAGACCCTGTAGGCTTTGTCTGTGGTGATGAGCTTCCTGTGCCAAGGACTTTGATCAGCTTGTCCCTGCCTGGCCTTATTCCTATTACTTTTCTTCTGGAACCTCTAACAATGTTCAGCTTCATCAGAAGTGTTTCTGACTGAGGGTAGAGAAGGGAAAATACCTTAGTCTAGGCCACTCCCTTCCACATGCTCCTTTTCTCCCATCCTGGCCGAGTAACTGGTGGTAACATCCGCATCCCAGTGAGTGGTATCACCGCATATGAGGAAACCAAGGCACAAAGCAACAGTTGGGATCCTCCACCGGCCAATGGATTAGAGGTGAGAATGGAAAGGAGACAATACAGCAGGCTGTCTAATTGGCCAAGTCGCTTCTCATACATTACCAGCCCAGCATTAATTTAGGTGTTACATTAATTTAGGTATTAACGTTTAATAGTTTCATATAAATAGTGTTGTTCTAAGATATTATTAACAAGTTGATAACGGAAAGCTTAACAGACAAAGGAAGTGCTTATTTAGCCTGATTAAGCCTGGCTGTCAGCATAGGTGAATTCTCATATTTTTACTTTATTCTGCTTGGCTTCTTTTTTTTTGCAAGTGAGCCATCCCAGACTTACCAATTGTCTACAGCGAAAGGCAACTTTTCTGCCTATCCACAGACTACAGAATATTTTAAGATGCACGGTTATAATGGCTACAAAAGTTTACACTTTTTAATAAGCATTTTAAGACCCCCAAACAATTTTATAAATCAACTCTGAACTTTTCAAAAGGGGAGAGAAAAGAAAAATAATTAAAATCATGATATTGGGTGATGGTTTTCATTGAGGGTATTTTTATCACTTCAAAAATAACTTCAAAACAGCTGTCTAGCTGTGCAGAAACTAACCTGGTTTTGGAAGGAAGATCACATGAGGTTTTTATATACTTTTGCTCTGGAATTAATGTGCCATTGAGCCTTGGCAGCTTAAGGTGTCTCTATTTTGAAGGGAGGGGGTGAGGCAAGGGGGAAGTCAAATCATTTAGTGACTGAAGAGAGTTGCCACTTGCCTGAGCTCCATCCCTAGGGATATGACCTTTTTAATCCTCTTTAGTTAATGTATTGGTGATCTTTACTTAGGCAGAGTAAACAGTGCTGTTCTGAACAAAGGGGAGGTCATGCTTCCTGCATTACACTCTGACCCCGGGGTCGCGGCCTTTGTTCCCTTCTCAATGGGAATTGCTCTCAGAGGGCCACCACAAAATGGAGAACTAATTTAGGCACGTGCTGGCGGAGAATGGCAGAGTATCAGGTTTGCCTCACCCCAACCTCCGAGTGTGCAGCCCTCGCAGCAAGAGTAAAAGTCAGACAGTTTCAAAGAGAACGTCTTAGCTCTTACCAATGGCTGTGGCGCTTAATCCCTCGTTGAACTAAATATATTGCTTGGCTCTTCCCCCTGCCCTGCTCTGCTGCCAGTAATTCTATTTCTCTGGTTTCAGCCTTTATGCTTTTTGGGGCTTTTTCCCCCCCACTGGACTGTTCTGAATGAAGAAGCATTTGACTAGTGAAAATCAGAAAATTTTGCTCTTAAAATAAAGAGACAAAGCCCACGGAAATCGTGGCATTAAACTTGGGCCTCCGAGGTCTCAAAATAAGCATTGTTTCTCAGGCTGTAAGGAAATGTGATGCTGTGTCCCAGCATATTGTATTCATCACCTTTTTCATAACATTTTCTTTGTGTTGCACCAAGTAAATACACACAGATGCGCTCACGCAGAGACTGGTGAAGCAAAGCATGGCAAGCGTGGCGTGCTAAGCCAAAGTGAGCTAGGATGTCCCCACATTTATCACTAATCATATGTAAAAATGCTGAGTTTGGGGAGTCTTGTGCAGTAACTGGTGGCGGGATGCGATGCATCTGAGTTTTAGTTGCTGTGACCGTAGGCAAGGGAGCATGTATAAACGTGGTAGCTGAGATAAGTTATCTAGAAGACTCATGTAGAGAAAACCATCACCATTCATGGGAAGATGCTGATTCTATATCTATATGCTCAGCAGTAAAATCTGTGAAATACAATGATAGATCATAAAATAATGAAACTGTAAACGCATACCTTCAGTCAAAATACCGCTCTTCCATGTTTCTTCCTTCTTTCCATAAAAAAAAAAAAGCCCAAAATTGCTGGTGACAGCCAAGTTGTGTAAAACACAGCAGGGTCAAAACCGAGCTCAAGGAATGTGTGTCTGTCAGGGAGAACTTCTGATGTTGTTTCTGACTCTTTTGTTGGGTGGTTTGATTTTTTTTTTTCATGTTTTAGACCTCTAACTCCGTGGTGTAATGGAGCACGGGGTGGGATCACCTGATGTTACTGCTGGTTTAGGGTACAGTCCTGCAAATGCTGGCTGCTCTGCTGCTCGCAGCTGTATTTCTCTTGACTCTCTTTAGACTAATTACTTTAGACTAATTACTTTAGACTAATTACTTTAGACAGTAATTAGCCAATTAGACACCCAGTAGATGCTTCTCAGTCTGTGTCTTCTGTACAGCTGTGGGCACCTCTCGTGTTCAGTCACCCTCCTGAAGCTTCACCATGCTGGAAGTGGTTCCATCCTGCCCAGGGGCTGGGAGGAGTGCGTGGGCAGGAGATCCCCAGCACCTTTGCTTCACCCAGAGCATCCTTCTCTCGAGGCTTCCAGGGCAGGGCTGGACAGAGGGCCTGGGGTAGTGCTGATGCATTTGCTACACAGATTTGCCTTCTGTACCAGACCCTCCTCCGAAGGAGAGTGCAGGACACTTCTGTAGACTGGTGCAGATTTGTAAGCCCTTTTGGTTTTTTTCCCTCCTTCAGATTACATGTCATCATATGGATTTTCCAGATACGGAATCCAGTGACTCTTTTGTGTAAGACAGCTAAAATTTCTGTTTCTCTCTCTTTTTTTTTTTCTTTTTTCTCTTTCCTCATTTTAATTTGTTTTTTTTTGCATTCCAGTCATTTCAAATAAAATGTTACATCTTTCCCTTAGCTTTCTTGAAGTTGTAGCATTTAAACAACACTTCTATTAATCTACTCTTAAATTTAAAAGTGCATTCTGTAATACAGCACAATCAGCTCTTGAAACAAAAGAAATGACCAAGCAACTGAGGCATCACACTCTGAAAGAAAAGTTGCATTCGAAGCTGAGCCAGATGTGGACAGCAGAGTTAGTACGTGAGCAGCGAGTGACACTGGCTTCAGCAATGCTGAAACCAGCCCTTCTGAGTCCTTTATTTGTTGCTGGAAATCCCCAAAGCCCACTACCTTTAGATTTTAATGGAAGCCAGAGGGGAAAGGCATATATAGTATACCCTTTATCCAATCAAAATAATACTGTCTGCTTTGCATATTCCTCACTCGTGTTATTTAGTTACAATTACTGTGTTTACTAACGAAAATACAAGGTCGATCCTGTTTCCCATGTGTTCTTCAGTAATAGTGACGTTTTGCTGTTACCTGCAGGATTTGAAAGACTAAAGAGAGTGTGTCCAGGCGGTGCCAGTTGCATTATTTTTTTAAAATTTTAACATTTTTTTTGCCCTAAAGCATTGATAAGGTTGTGCTTTGTGTGGAGGTAATGAGCTGCAGGAGAATTTTGAAAGGTAGATAGCTGCTTTGAGTAAAAACAAACAAAAGGTTAAGAAAATATTCAGCCACTATTTAAATTTTAAAACATTTCTTTTTCCTCAAAAATAGATTAGAACCTAACAATAACTATAGGAGGTGGCTGCTTGGAAGGGAAACTAATTTTTCTCAGTGTCTTAAATATTTCAACCTGCAGTATGTTAATCTAACATCTCCTAGAAGAAGTGCCTCTTCTGAAAGCTTCTTACCGAGTGGAGCCTTTAGGAATTTTTTTTGCTTTGAATGTTCTTGACTCAAAACTCAGGGTTTTTTTTGTTTCTTTTGTGCATGTGTTTAAAAAAGAACCTTCAAGCTGTTAAAGTTTGGATGAATAGAACGGACAGAGAATAGTCTCTTTTACTGTGTGGACTTGATTTCTTAGCATTACTTTTTCTGGCAGTGATTTCTTCAGCTAGTGTACCTGGTAAAGCTTAATGGTAGTTAAGACTTTTCTCATTTCCTAGACAAAGATGTTACTGAAATTAGAAATATGAGCTTCCGTATTCTTTTTCTGAATATACTTTATGAAAATTGTTTCCAAATGTGACCCCTGCAGTGAAAACTAAGTGAGAACCACTCATATTTAACAGCCTCCTCTGTTAAGCAACTGTTGTACACCTGTCTGCTTTGAATATTAAGTCATTTATATTCCCCCACTGATTTCCTCGATCCTTTGGACAATGATGTGCAATCGAGCAGTTTATCTAAGGAGAGGGAAAAGATAAAAAAGGAGAAAAAAAAAAAACAAAAAAACACAACATAGTCTTGAAGAACATGGGTTTGGTCAGGTTTCAGCTGTGCTATGGAAATTGCTGAGTCTGTTCTTTACTTTTTGCATATAAACATTTTTCTAAACACCAGACTGCCAGATATATTTGTAGGCCCAGAGTAACTCAGCAAAATTCATTTGAAGTGAATGCTTTGTTTGCCTGATTTGTCTTCTGGTGAAATCTCTTCTTCTGTCTCTTTCCATCGAATACTTGAATAAAAATAAATACGTGAAAGTTTAAAAGTGCTGCATGGATACCGATAGCTGCATATCACACGCTTATATGTGAGGGGTTTTGAATTAATATTAGGGTGAAATTAGTAGAAAATAGGAGAGAGATCTCAGTTGCACCTGTAAAAATAAAAATTCCATTTCTCTGTGAAACAGCAGTGTTGTATTTTTTGCAGTATGAGGATCCTATCCTTATGTTTTCCACTGGCATGAGCCACTTCGGAAAGAAAAATGCATGACAGCCTCAAAATGGCATTCTCTGTTAGGGAAAGGCAAAGGAGAAAGCTGGAATAGCATAGGAGTTTCCATACAAAATGGCATTTTCCAATAGACTTCTGATTAATTTCTTCGACGGGTTAAAGATTTGGCCATTAGCTGGCCAGTAAAAGCTGAACAATAATGCAGGAAATCTGATATTACTATAAAAATCTTCCCCTGTATGTACGGGCTACCTACCCATTTGCTGTATGAGCGTGTGTGGAAGGGCAGCGTTAAAGAAAAACTGTGGTTTGCCATCCACACTACGATTCCCAAGTATCTATTTTGCTTTCCCCTCTGTGCTGAAAACTTGAAGTGCTGCCAGCTGAGTGCTGGAGCAGCAGTTTGGTGTATGAGTTCAGTGCTTTATTAGACAAAAATCCCTGATTTTACGTCAGTGTCCCGGATTGTGTCAGGTATAGTGCAGGAACAAGGTCTTACCCTCAGCTCATCACACGTGTCTCCTGAGCATCGTGAGTGGTTGCTAGGATAACGTCGAAAGAATAAAATAGCTGCTGATGTCATGCTCTTATGATCAATTTTTTTCTAGAGTTCTTATGCTATATTTTAGATACATTACCATTTTTTAAAAGACATGTTTATTCGTCTAACTAGGGAAAAAAAATAATAAAAAATCACCCCCGAGCTACATCTTCTGTGATTTTCCTCTTACAATTCAAACATAACACTTTGTTAGCAATCTTCAGGCTGCGTGATTGAAATACTGCAGTTTCTATTGAGCAGTTTGATGTAAGCAATATTAATTGACACTGATACGACCCATACTGACTGGGCTGTTTTAACACGAGGCACTAAATGCATACAGAGGCACGAGTATCTCATGTGTAGCTCTACCATATTGCACACAGCACACGTGCACGTATGTGGGCACACGCAGGCAGAGGAGATGAAGTATGTGATTTTCTGAAAGTGCTTCTTGGGGGAAGGAAGAATTAGTTCATTTTTCTTACAAATAAATGACGGGCTTTAGATGACAGCTTTGATTTTGGTATTCGACTTCACAAGTTTTTGAAAAGGAGATGTATTTCTAATCGAGTCAAGGAGAGTTCTCTTTTTCAAACCAAGTCTCGCTGTCCTGTTGCCAAGAGGCAGAAAGTCTCTCTGTCTTTTTTTCCCCTGCACAATTTTCTTACGAAGTTACTTGTTTGCACTAGAACAAACACAGCCGTTTTCTTGGAATTTTTGCTGGACCAAGAAAAATTCATTGCATTACTCTTGTGTTGATAAAATTTTATAGGAATATAGATTTAAGAGTTGACCTTGTAATATTCAAAGCTTTTACCAGCCATCTAAAATCTCCATTAAAATGTACTTACAGCCTAGGAAAAGAAAAAAGGTTAAATTTGTAACTTGAAATTTCCATGGATTAGTCACTGATATCCCCTGGGAATTTTCAGTATTCTGAAAAGGAAGTGTTTTTAAACAACTGGAAAACATAGTTCACTGAGTAAGTCTGGAAGAAGCTTTTCACAATTCTCTCCCTCCCTCCTTCCCCCCCCCCCCCCTCTTTCTTTCTTTTTGTCCCCCACCCCTTTTTCTTGCTCCCACTTCCCCCCTTTCTCTTCTACACGCTACAATTCCCCAGCACACTCCTTCTCGCCAC
>JANHFX010018280.1:0-26707 GCA_027560015.1 Chloroceryle amazona | reverse complement strand
ACCCTCTCTGTAAAGAATTTCTTCCTAACATCTAACCTAAACTTCCCCTGGCAGAGCTTAAGCCCATGTCCCCTTGTTCAGAGTCCTTGAGTATTATTACATTTATGCACTCAAGAACCAATATGAAATTATCCTAGCAATTACATTTTTTCTGTTTCCTTCCCAAAGACCAGTATAGTCTTTCACGTGTTCTTCACAATTTCCAATCAATCAGTAAGTTTTCCATGAATAGTACTTTTTGATTTTTTTTTTTTAGAATTGACTACATGGCAGGGTAGCCGAGAGTCATTAACACAAGGTCTCCTTGTAGGGGGAAGTCTAGTACAAATGTTCTGAGATCCAAAACAGAAATAAGATGCTGGAGAAATCAATACCTAGTATTTAATTCAAACCCTTCTAATTAGCCATGAAAAAATCAATTGGGATAGGATGGGAAGACTCTCCTCTCAAGGGATTTTCCTCCGATGGAAACCACTGCAGACATCAGAAAAAAGCTCTCTGCTTTTTCTGTCTCTTGTGACATTATTTATTCAGGGGTAGTGTGTTTATTTGGTTGGTTGGTTTCTGGGGTTTTGTGTGGTTTTTTATTATTATTATTACTAATTTTTATTATGTGTCCTTGGGCAATGACATTGATCTATATCCCAGTTTCATCTTTGTGTGTATGCTGGAGAAGAGAGACTTCCCCCTCCCACCTCTTTTCCCAGAACTAAGATTTGCATCACTGACAGTTCATCCTCTGTCATAGGGAAAGAGTATGAGAAGGATATAAATTATAAACTTGATGATGACAAAAACTGTAAGACTATATAAAGTCAAACTGATAATATACAACATATTTTAAGATCCTTAAAAAGCCAAGTATTTATTTTTTTTTTTTTAAGTCAGAAATGCTTAGTTGCACCTAGAATCATAGAAACATAGAATTGTTTAGTTTGGAAGAGATCTGTAAGATGATCAAGTCCAATCATTACCTCAGCACTACCAAGTCACCACCACATCAATGCATCTTCTAAATCCCTCCAGGGATGGTGACTACCACTTCCCAGAGCAGCCTGTTTCAGTATTTAACAACTCTTTCGGTGAAGAAAGTCTTCATAATGTCAATTCTAAACCTGCCCTGGTACAGCTTGAGGCCATTTCCTCTTGTCCTATCACTTGTTATCTGAGAGAAGAGACCAACCCCACCTCACTACAACCTCATTTCAGGTAGTTGTACAATGTGATAAAATCTCCCCTCAGCCTCCCTTTTTCCAGGATAAACAACCCCAGTTCCCTCAGCTGCCCCTCACAAGACTTGTGTTTTAGAGCCTTCACCAGCTTCATTGTCCTTCTTTGGACATGCTCCAGCCCCTCCATGTCCTTCTTGGAGTGAGGGTCTCAAAACTGAACACAATATTTGAGGTATGGCCAAACCAGTGACAAGTACAGGGGGTCAATCCTTGCCCTAGTCCTACTCATCACACTACTGCTGACTCAAGCCAGGATGCTGTTGGCCTTCTTGGCCACCTAGGCACACTGCTGGCTCTTATTAAGCCAGGTTTCAATCAACACCTCCAGCTCTCTGCTGAGAAGCTTTCCAGCCACTCATCCCCAGGCCTGCAGCTTTGTGTAGGACTGTTGTGACAGAAGTACAGGACCCATCACTTGGTCTTTTCATCCCATTGGCCTCAGTCCATTGATCTTCTGTAGCTTCTTCCTACTCTCAAGCAGATCAACACTCCTGCACAACTTGCTGTGACCTGCAAACTTGCTAAGGGAGCCCTTGATCCCCTCATCCAGATCACTGACAAGGTACTGAGCCCTGGGGCTATACAACTTGTGACCACCCACCAACCTGATTTAACTTCATTCACCATCACTCTCTGGGCCAGGACATCCAGCAAAATTTTATTCAGTGAAGTGTATGCCCATCCAAGCCACGATCAGCCAGTTTCTCCAGGAGAATGATGTGGGAAACAGTATAAAAAGGCCCCTTTGTCCAGACAAATAGCATCCACAGCCTTTCCATCATCCATTCAGCAGGTTGCCTTGTCACAGCAGAAGATCAGGTTAATCAAGCAGGACCTGCTTTTCATAAATTCACAGTGGCTGAGACTCATCACCTTGTTGTCCTGCATGTGCCTCATGATGGCAGTCAAGATGACCTGCTTCATAACTTCCCTGGCACTGAGGTCAGCCTGACAGGACTGTAGTTCCCCAGATTCTCCTTTCTGTCCTTCTTGTAGGTGGGCATCACATTTGCTAATCTCCAGTCAGCTGAGACCTCCCCGGTTAGCCAGAACTGCTGATAAATGATGGAACATGTCTTGATGAATACTTCTGCCAGGTCCCCCAGTTCCCTTGAGTGGATCCCATCCCGCCCAATAGACCTGTGTGTGTCTAAGTGGTAGAGTTGGTCACTGACCATTTGTTCTTGGATTATGGGGGTTTCATTCTGCTCCCCATTCCCGTTGTCCATCTCAGGGACCTGGTAACTCAGAGGAAAACTGGTCTTACTATTAAAGACTGAGGCAGAGAAGTCATTCAGTACTTCTCCCTTTTCCTCATCCTTGGTCACAATATTTCCCCCTACATCTAATAAAGGATGGAGATTCTGCTTAGTCCTCCCTTTCTTGTTAATCTATCTACAGAAACATCTTTAGATCTTTATATGTCTTCTATAGAAGTAAACAGATAAAGTTTTAGCTCATTTTTGGCCTTTCAAATTTTCTTCCTTCACAGCCTCATGAAATCTTTGTAGTTTTCCTGAGTAGACTGTCCCTTCTTCCATAGGGCATAGAGCTTCTTTTTCTTCTCAAGTTCCAGCCAAAGTTCTCTGTTCAGCCAGGCTGGTCCTCTCTGCCAGTTCATCTTATGGCACATCGGGATGTTCTGCTCCTGCATCAGTAAGATTTCACTCTTGAGAATGTCCAGCCTTCCTGGGCTCCTTTGACCTTCAGGACTGCCTCCCAGGGACTCTGTCAACTAGTCTTCTAAAGAGGTCAGAGTCTGCCCTGCAGAAATCCAAGCTGGCACTTCTACTGACCCCTTCCTTACTTCCTCAAGAATTGAAAACTGTTGTTTCATGATCACTATGGCCAAATTATCTTCCACACACTCCAGGAACTTTCTGGACTGTTTCCTTTCTGCTGTGTTGTATTTCCAGCAGACATCTGGTAAATTGAAGTCCCTCATGAGAACAAGTGGCAGTGATTGTGAGGCTTCTCACAGCTGCTTATAGAATACCTTGTTTGCTTCTTGATCTTAGTAGGGTGGTCTATAACAGACTCCTACCAAGATATTTGCCTTGTTGGCCTTCCTCCTGATTCTTACCCCTAAACATTCAACCCTATTATCACCATCATTATGTCAAGATAATCAAAGCACCCTTTTACATCTGGTTACTATCTTGTTACTAGCTGGTTGCTAGTGGCTACACTACCCACCTCTCCTTCCTGGCCTACCCCTTTTGAAGAGTTTATACCCATTTGTTTCAGCACTTCTCTTGGGTGAAGGTGCCTATAACGGTTAACTGAGCCTAGGGTGACCAGGCTAGAGTATGATTTCTAATGTGAAGCTTTAGTTAAACTGTGTAAGATTAATTTCCTCCTAACAGCTTACTTCACTTGGTCATATTGAGGCATCTACTTACTTTTTTTAAAAAACTTTTTCCACATGTGAATATCTTCTTCAGAGAGCTAGCAAACATGACACAGGATCTGACGAAAACCTACTGTCCACTGAAGCACCAGCTAGAGGCCAGGCGGGATGACAGTCATCATCCCAAACGACACTAGACAACCGTGTATGATAACTGAATTGATCTTCAAGTGCCACTATGTTTGACAGTTTTTACATTGTGGTCGTGTTTTCCAACACCAAGAAATGCAGTTTGCTGCCAGAAAAAAATGGAAAGCTTTTGCAGTGGTTTTTAGCATATGCGAATGTCCAAGCTTGCAAGATGGTAGGAAGTTAAGAACAGACTTCAGAGTATTACTTTTATACTTAGAGTATCTGATAGCAAGAGAAGGGCAGATAAACTGGACAAGTTTTCAGAGATTAATGCTTTGCTCAGTCTAATTTATGTATGGAGCTTTGATAGTTGTGTTACGTAGACTAGATATTCCTCTTTAGACCAGGGATTCATAAAGCTGGTGATGTGACATCTAAATTAAGCAGACAGAGTTTCCTCTCTCAGTTCTCAGGGGCAAAAGTTACTTAGTTTGGTGTCTATTTCAGTTATTAACCTCTCAAAGAAGAGTAGATTATTACTTCATAGGTTGTATTCCTGGCACAGCTACAGATTCTGTTCCTGATTTAGCTTCTCTTTTCTTGCAATTGCCTGCGATATCCATGTGGATAAAATATACTTAAGTATTTTCCAGGTCTGTTTTTAAGCTTAATTACTATGTATTTGTTAAGAGCTTTGAGGCTTTTATGAAAAACTGAAAAAAACACTCGCTTTATCCTATTGCTTATTAATGGTTATTATGTTCTTATGGTTGTTTAGTTTGTTTGGTTTTCAAAATGTTGAATAATCTCCTAATAATACCTTTATAAATGAAAGAGAGACTTGAGACATTCTTCTTCAGTCACATTTACAAAAAAAGCCCTGTGACTCATGCTGTTTGAGAAAAAAATCATGTCTTTCTTCATCAAAGATAAAAGCCACATTCTGCCACAAGGCCTGGTCTTTCTATGATAGCAAGACACTTCACATATACATTTGTCCCTCAAAAGGAGACTTGCCTTTACATATATTCCTTTTCACTCCCTCTCTCATCCTCTTTTACTTCTTGCCTCTCCCCTTCCACAAACATAAACACACATATAGTTAGGCAAATGCATGGTCTTAAGATATAAATCCATGCACCAAGTTAAAAAATGAACTTGAAGAGAGGTGCCCTTTTGAGTTTGCCACATGATCCTCCTGTCTATCTTGCTGGGGGACCTACAGGTGTCAAGAAAATATGGAGTTCTTATTGTAGGACTTAAAGACCAGGAAGATCATAGCGGATAAATAATGGGCTTGGTGCTAAGTTAACTGTAATAATTCTGTTGTCTCTAGAGCCAGAGACCACCAAAAGCAAATAGGCAGAAGAATAACCTGTAAAATGGATAGAATTACAGGGTAAAAAAAATCTGCTCTCTTTGCTATTTAATTAATTACAGGACAAATGATACTTCAGGGGCTTCCTCCCAAAAAACCCACAAATCTTGGTGTGATTCCAGGTTTAGCTGAGTCCAGAGTCCCTTCCATATTAATAATCCTGTTGAGTCAAATAAAGAGCTGACATCCGCTACTCTGGTAAGAAGAAGCTGTGAGGCTGTGGGGTGTAGTGCAACATCTATGGAAAAGAGTTTGCTATCACTTAAGAGTGATATTGAGATGTATAAAAAAAGAAAGAAATGAAATCCACTTTTGAATAATTTTTTTTTTCATGGAGAACGACAAGTGCTTGGCATGACAGGCATCAAGGAGATCTACAGCTTCATGAACATGAGCATAGTTCTCTTATGTGAAGGAGTGTGCCTTGACAGCATGTCAAGGGCTTTTGCTACCCTGATTGTTGTCTAGAGTAATAAATTGAACATGTCAAAAATTTTTTTCCAGACACTTCACTTGTCTGTACACTAAATTTTTAGGGCAGCATCTAACACATTTTTGACCTGCACCAACAGGCATTCTCAAAAACTATTTCTGGGCATAGCACAGCCCCTGCAGAACACCAGAGCCACTTCCAACAGTCAGTCAAGCAGTCTGAATGTCATCATCTGCTTGACACTGGAAGAGATCAGTAATGTAGATGCACATCCTCCAACAACAATAGGCCTCAAAACCATGGAGTATTCTGGGATACATGCAATGTTTAATGTACATACAGTTCCATCGTCCAGTTTGGAATTTATTATTTTCAAGTCTATGATCTTGGGAATCATTTTCATGTGAGTGAGGATATGTGAGGCAGAGGGGGACTAATACATACCTCTGCCTTGCCTTTAAAAAAAAATGGAATGTTGTCTTTAACTGGTATAGGTTGATATGCCAACATGGCCAGGGAAGGAAGCACGAGATGAAGTGTCAGTATTTCAAGAGGTTCTAAATATTCAGGGCAACAAATAGGTCAGAGTCAAGGATGACTTTTGCAAACATGAGCATTGCTTCTAAATGGTGGTTAACAAATGCTAGTGTGTTGATTGGCTGCCAACAAGTAACATTTGATTAGTAGTAAGAGAAACTGGACTTGAGAGAGATGGTGAGGTGTCTGGAGAGACATTGCTGAAACTCCATCGGTTCAACTTAAGCATGACTGCCTGCTGCTGAACAAATGTGCAGCATATAGCTTGAACTTAGACATGGTCACAACAAACCTATTGTCTGTACCCGCTTGCCCCATTCTCTTTCCTCTTTTAAACCTGGCCTGCAGCTCAGCAGTAACAGGAACCAATAGATTGTTTGAGCTTAGTTTCTGCGGTCTAGTGATCTTCCAGTCTTCGACTCGGTTGTCTGCACTTATCACATTGCTTCTGTCTAAAGCCGTGGAGTGACACAGGACAGCTTCATTTCAAAAATCCGAAAACCACAAATACCTAGGAGAAGCCAAGATGCCTCCTACATCACAAATCAGTAATAAAACATAACTGCCGTTATGTCTTTTATTGTCTCTCCTGAGAGGATGTTGTAGGTAGCAGGCGTGATAGCCCATAAGTAGGTCTAGATAAATAAAAAACAGTAACAAAAAAGAGTCATTCTGTTTCTTCAAGGGCAGGAGACAAACTGATATATACTTAATTCCTCACTCGTGGAGGGCAATAAACTTTAAGTTGGTAGCTACAAAAACCCCAGGCTTTCTTTATGTAGCAGTTTTTGAGTTCTTGCGCCATAATAAAGTGGCAATTTTGAGTATTCTGTATGTTCTTTAATAACAGTAAAATATTCCTCTAGCCTCCCATAAGGCTGACACTGGGAATTCCTAAACAATCTAGACAGACCAACATAAAAGATTTTTCTTCATGTAACATCTTTGAAGTAATAAAATATACTTTTATCAATATTTTGAGTGACAATAGAGGACATATATCCCAGGTTGCCTTTTATGCAGATCATATTCACAGGACCCATCTGACCTGGAGACTGATACTAACACAAATGGACAGTAGTTATGATCATTGGACAGACCCCAGGGTTCCTGACATTGCTCTCATGATGTTAAATAGTGGTATATTCTAATCAGTAATCCTTTGACTACTATAAATCCTAAATACCTTCAGTAATTAAAATGTATCATACATGGAGTGCTTTTATTTTTATTTCTGAAAAAATTATTTTACTTTTGTTTTGTGTCCAGTTTGTCTTGGTCTGTCAATGGATACCATCCTACTTAGTGTTTAATATTCATATTTTTTTAAGCAAAGAACATCTTGGAAATTAAATTTCCAGCTCACTGATGTGAATACAGCTAAAAAGTGACCCAAGATAACACATTACTTGGAATCATTTCTCCACAAAACTGGCTAAAGAGGGCACTGGCATAGTTTAAACAGAGGTACTTGGAGTAACTAAAGGCTTTCACGAAGATGTACTGTGTTAGAGCTTTATTTCGGCAGTTTATATCTGCATATAGGTCACAGAAAGCCCGGTCGCAGGATGGCACATATTGGTTGTTAAAGCTGTGATACCTTTCCATATGAATTAATGTTAACAACAGCAGGAACAATATTGTGTAATGTTATAATCAAAATTGGAGTCTTCTAATGCTATGACATGAACATTTGCATTTTAATTGAATAGACAAGTAAATCAGTCTTGGTATGTTACTGAATGTATTGTCTATCTGTAACAACACAGGTAAAACTATGTCTTAATTTCATGCTATTGTACCAGGGTAAATCTCACGGGTTTTATTTAAATTCTGATTAATCCAATGATTTCCTAAAATAAATGGCTATGACTGTTTGTTTTGGTGATTGTTTGGTTTTTTTTTCCATTAATTTTATTTAATTCTTCATATTATTTTTTATAGAAATATTTGAAATGAAGCATCTGAAGTTTTATTTACTTTATTGTTTTAATTGTATTTAACATGACTTCCAGCTGATGTAAACCAGAACAATAGTATCAAACTATATGGGCTGAAGAATAAACTAAGGACAAACAATAAAAGAAAATACATATATACACATGCACACTATGTAAAATATCTTCCCAGTGAGCCTCTTCTCACACAACCTTCTTAACAATTCCCTTATCTTTTCACGCACATATCTATATTTACTTATAGTAGAAAGATACGTTTTCCCTCTGTGAAGTAATGTTTTTAAGGTTTGTCATTAATCTTTTAAGAAAGACACTCTCATGAAGCAATTTCTGACATGTCAACATCCCAATCTTTTAAAAGTAGGACACAACAGCTTTTCTATGTTCTAGGGATCAGGTTTTTTGCAGAGCCAAGGGCAATCAATATTAGCTTCTATACTGAAGGAAAAATCATGTAGCAGCCAGTAGCTGTGATGCTACTGGTAATGTATGATGCCAGATTCCCTTCTAACACTTAGAGCCTGAACAAAAACCTCCTATTATATTAGTTTAGGACTGGTTGATGCGTAAGACATATTTATTTTCTTCTGCTTCCAGCAATAGTGTTTGGAAAGCAAAATCTGTATGACTATACCAAATTAATTTAGAATTTTTCTGTGAAAGATAAATGTTCACCCATAAATGAAAAATGAAAATGAAAAAATAATAAATAAAAAAATTAAAGAAACCGCTACCTTTTCTAAGATTCTTTGTATCAGTCAACTAACAACATCATTTCCGAACACTAAGCAGTAAATTTCAATACCATTTCATGTTGTGAACTCCACAGAAATATCGAAAGTGGACAGATGTGGCTGTTTTCAAGAAGGTTTTGAGAAAATGAGTCAATGTGCATCGCAGAACTCAGTTTACTTCTGCCTGTCACTGTCTTCATGTGAGGGAAGGAAGGATGGAAGGACGGAAGGAAGGAAGGAAGGAATATCTGATAGAGCTGTACTGAATAGTTGTGGTCATGATTTACCAGGTGCTGGTCCTAGCCTCATGTTGCCTAGTCACTTGAACTAGATTATTAAAACAGACCCTTCTGGTTTTGAAATCTATTAATCCATGACTATTCTTCAACAATGGAGGTCAGCAAACACTCAAAATATAGTTTAATTGCAAATGTTACATAAAGAACCTTCCCCCCACCATGTCATGCTCTGGTGATCTAATGTAATAGATTCATATCCAGTAATGAAGTTTTCTCCCATGACAGTGAATGATGAAGTTATTCCATGGACTTTTACAAAACAGAACATCAGCCTTACAAATTAGGATGTTGAATTTGCACCAGGTTTTGTCCTCTATAACTAATCTTGTTTAAGAATAGCAGAAGTTTTGCTGCCACTATTTAGAGTAAAATTCTCCATTCTAAGAAATGAAATAAAATTCTCAAACCACCCCATGACTCCTACAAAAAGAAAAATGGAGGTGTCCTTATGTTACTGCCCTTAGTCCTACTGAGTAATTGTTTAGTTTTTAATACGTTCTAATGCATATGTATGCTTGAATCTGAATTTGCAGACTGTTTACTGTATGTGCAGCTCAATGCATAGGGGAAACACCATCGTTACCCTTTCACATTAATTCATGCACATACCTATGTACAGGGCAGATAGTTTAACCTTGTTATGTCCAGTCACCACAATGTAATCCCTCTGTCCTTGCAGCAGTACATGTGAGTACAGCTGAGCTGAGATTTTTCTGGGAAGTGTTTGACATTGCCCACTGAAAGGGTAATTGGGATTCTAGACCCTCAGAGCTCATGTTGCCTTACTTTGGGCAGAGTAACTCAAGTCATGATCATTCTGTCAGTGAAAAAGCACTACTGGGCCAGGGTTAAAAGCGGGGGCTATATCTGCCTAGATACACATTTCAGTGATTCACTTCAAGTGACACATAATTTGTATCCAAACTACAGAGCATTATGCAGAACAAACTGATTCCTTCTAGCTAAACTTCCACTTCTCTGATTCCTTTCTCTACAGTGAATTGCTGATAAGTTTTTTCCTTGTCTTTAAAAGAAGATGCGATCAAATACAGAAGAGAGAAAGAGGAAAGAAAGTTCAAGATAAGGGAAAATAGCTAGATCTAATCCTATGTCAAGCAAGTCACTTGAGGTATGTACGCTTCAGGTGTCATCTATTTCCCTTATACAATGGAGAAACTGTCACCTGTAAGAGTGTTTAAAAAGCTCATGATAATCCAATAGCAAGACCAGGAAGGGCCATAAAAGGATTCTCACTTACCTGGAAAAGCCATTTATTCCCATATAAAATTAAACCAGATCTGATCTACTTTCATTTTGCACAAAATATGCACTGGTACAAATAACTATGTAGCATCAAGTAATAGTGCCTTGAAGCAGCATGAATACACACGAGATTGCTACACTGATAGATGGAAATGCCAGTGAAGTTATAATTACAGCTATGGAAAGGAATGCATTATAATTAGTAGAATTATGTGTGGCCTTCACAGGTCTGCCTCTGTTTCTGAAACTATATATGTTTTTTTAAGCAACTGCATAGCTCATTAGCTACACTCACATGAAGAATTTGCATCCTCAGTGTGTATCAGCTAGATTTTCTAATTTATGTCCGCAAGGCCTTTGAGTTCTCCCTTAATTTATTCAGCAAATTTCACATCTTTTAGACACAAGTATTGAATCTCAGGGCCTGGAATTTGATTGATCCTAATGTAGAGGTAATATGTTATCTTGTTGCAGCAATATCTGACAGGCATTTATTATGGATTTTAAAAGGATAAGGAATCTCACACAACAGCTACAAAAGTCTGTGAAATCCCTAAAGGTCATATCCAGAGAAGAACTTTGAAACAAAAAAAAAAAGTAATTCTACTTTTAAAAAATAATGATCTGTTGCAGAACAGAAAAGACTACATATGGTCTGATCCACTAAATGGGATGGGATTCAAATAGTTATGAATTTATATTAACAACATAAAGAGAGAAGCAGAGGGATTCAATTATTATGTTTAATTGGTGAGGGGATACCAGAAAGTGTGGTATTATATTGTATTTGGGATAGTTTTAAATAAATATTAAGAAAAATATATTCAGATGAGAATCAAGGCTATGAGGAAAAGAGCATATCTGATGAATTGTAAGACACTAATTAGTTATTCATGTGAGATGCCAGGGGCTATTAAACTGAGTGACCTGTTAGCTTTCTATTTCAGATGGTTACATTTTACTTAGAGAAAGTGTTAACGTACTTATTAATTAGTTGTGACATTTTTTTTACTCCTTTTTTTAAGATGTTTTGTAGTTATGATCTCTTTCATAATCATGAATAAAAAGTAAGTAAAGAGAAGTGCTTGGTATATAGAAATATATAAGTTAATGCTGTACTACCTGTGCAGGAACAGAGCAAATGTATCCTGAATACTGTTTGTTTGGCTTCCCCCCCCGCCCCCTGTGTTTCTATATTCTGAAGAGATAGTTGCAATTCAGTTATAAGTGAAATTATTAATAGATGATCATACTTCTTATGCCACTTGCTCACTGTAGGTCTCAAGATAATAAGCTTTGGACTGTGACTTAACTAGTATTTTGAGTCACTGAGAAATATTCAAATTGTCTGAAATATTCTGTAAAGTATATTTAAGGATTTCAAAGCCACCTTGAAGACGTACATGTAACAAACCCATTCATTCCTAGATAACAATGGTTTCAGTTCTTCTCAGCAGCATTCAGATCTCAGTATATATTCAAGACATGTTTTTAAATAAAACAGAACGTCATAGACTGAAATGTGCATTAATTAAATCACAGCCTTGTTTCTACTCTACATAACTCATACTGATTTCTCTTCTCTCTTCTCATGCCTGAAATAAGTAAGTTTCCAAAAGCTTTTAAATACTGATACAAAGGCTAACTTTGTACTGGAATGGATGAGGAGTGCCAAGGTGGTGCATGTGTAGTAATCTCTACTTGAGCTGTAACAACACATCTAAATTACAGCTGGACAGAATCTGATGTTATATGCCATCATGTCTCTATATCCAGTAACAGTTTGATATGATTTTTTACCAACTGGAGACATATAATGGTTCAAAAGTCAGTAGAATTCTTGATCCAGTGACTACATATCTGGACACATTACCATTTGAAGCATCTGCTTCTGAAAATATGTTTTGTTGTTTTTTTTGCAATTTTTTTTTTTAAGTTATTTACTGGGTGTGTCACAGAAAGTCTTAAAGAAGTTAAGAAACTTCTCCCTAACCTTTGCTGTGTTAAATAATGAACTTTATGAATACAAAGAGAAATTAGGTGATGCACAGTCAGGCTTGCCAGTAATACACAAATACACAAATCATCTAAAGAAAGTGTAAAAGAATATCTCTACAGGGTAATGAATAGTAGCATATAAGGGATAGATCCTAAATGTTTAGGTGATCTTTTTGTAGACTTTTTCCCTTCTATACACATACCTCCCTTGAAAAGTAGTAGCACTATTCAGTTACTGAGTTGTATTTCAACACAAATCCCATAAACAGAGTAGCATAAAACTACACTAGGTTCATCAGCAGATGTGTAAAAATCTCAAAATAAAAAAATGCTGGGCCAAAGGCTTTCTCCAGTAGCTAACAGAAAAAAATCACACTGGCTGGTTATTGAATTTTAGTATTATAAAATAGTTTATTCTCTGCATTAGTCTTTGAATGGTCAGAAACATGTGGAGGAAAATGCTTTTGTTGGGTTACTGAGTGGGATGCCATGCTGCTAAATCATTTAATGTATTCAGTTTTATTTCTAAAGTAAGCCAGGTAAAGACCCACAAGGCATGAAACAAACACAGCAGCAGCACTTCAATTTTAATAGTGTCTGACACCCAGCCCAGATTGCCACCAATTCTTCACAGCTGGAACACAGCTGGTCCAGAAAGAGATGCAGGGTGGTTTGTTCTAATGGCAGCTATCCCACTCAAATGTCAAGGTATGCTGTCAGACAAGATCTCATTCAAGCCAACTCTGGACAAGTCTGAAAGATGAGATCATAGAGACAAAGCTAAATTTTTGCATAGTTCCTCTGTAATGTTTAGGGAAAAACTGAGGCCAATTCAATAATAATCTCACGATACATATCACCAGCTCCCTTGAAGCTGGGAGTTTACTTTAACCTGTGATTTGAACTGATTCATATAAGCTGCTTGAAGCCAATTAGCACAATGTAATCACAGTAGCAGTGGTAGCACCCTACTTCCAGCAATGTGTGCTGACAGCTTGCTAAAGGGTTACAGGAAGGAAGGAAACATTAGTTTAAATTTGGGTCAACTTTTTACCATCTAGCACCTTGGGCTGTGCTTCAGCAGGGTGCAGTGCTGAGGTAAGCGTTTGTCTGCTTTGATGTCCGTGTTACTCAGGCATTCACATATAAAGGAGATGTTTAAAAAGAAAGAAAAAAAAAAGTAATGGTTTATTAGGATCTTTGAACAGGCTAAAGCTCACATGGGGAATCAAATCCCTCAGACAGTCTGTATAGCTGCTCTCTGATAAAGTGAGTTTCCATTGCAAGGGTCCTTGAAATGATATCTTCAACTGGATCAGGTGACACTCCTCAATCTCCTGCTTTTCTCAGTTCTTACATCCATCTGGTCCATGGTCCTGTGTAACTACTCCAGCACAATTATGGTCTATTGCTGTATAAAATATTATACTACATATAAAATATCTCCTATCTTACCCAAGACATACAAAATATCTCCTTAGACATGTATAAAACATGTCCCTTCGTGGCCATCCTGCACCTGCATAAACAGTTGCTGCTGCCGCTCATTTAGAAATGTCTTATCTAAGTACACTTTGGCCTATTCTGCATAATGAAATTATTGCATAGGGCAGTTCATTCCTATTTGGATGAATGTGAACCAATGCACAAAACTGTTACTGTCTCCCTGAGCTCTCATCTTGTTTAGTAACTGTTACAGCATCCTAACCTGTGTGTGAATACCTACAACAATGACACTGAGACTCAAATATCCAAACAATATGCAGTGACTTCATCCCTCCATCATGAAGAGCTATTATTTGCTCCAGCTGTCATCTGCACTGGACCTTATTCCTTCTGCTGTACAAACCTTTCTCCATCTACCTGTGAACAAACAAAAAGATACTCTGAATATAGTTCTTATTTGTAAAATTATAATTCTGTTCCAGAGAGCTTCCCTTACTCTCTTTTAGAAGTCTGTGCCAGTTAAAGAAATGCAGTCCCTATAGTTTAGGCAGACAATTAACCCTGGTATCCCTAGAAACATATGGTTAGTATTTCCCTGCAGGAACCAAGAATAACTTAATTAGAAGTTCAGCTTAGGAAGTGGCTGCCTAATGGTAACAATGTTAATTCTTCTTTATGATATGTCATAGAAAATCTCTCCCAAAATAGTTTATGGAGTTAAAATATATCTATATGTCCCAGAGGAAGAGAGAAATTAATAGGTTTAAGTAATGATGAAAAGAAATACTGAAATGAGGTTTAAAAATAGATGAGCAATCTGATGTAGAAAGAAATATATGAAGAATATTTTCACATAGCAAAGACTGGGGAAAAAAAGGAGCTTATGAAATTAATTTTTTACTTGCTACTATTACAGCAAAAACTTAGGAAACTACATGAAATTTCTGCAAATATTTTCCTACTTCCTAAATAATTTATTTCTTTTTATCTGTCTTCTTCAGTATGAATTTTCCTTAAGTATGAATGCCCTTCAGATGTATTTTCTTAGAAATATTGTTGAAAAATTCTTTCAGTGTCATCAAATGTTTAAGATTTCTCTTAAATATGACAGAGGTTTACCTGTGATTTTTTTGGTTTAATAGAACTTTTCTTTGTTAATTTGCCTAATTTCAGCAGAAGTTATGCAATAAATAAGAACAGAATAAAAATGAAGCTTTTAGCTTTTCTCAACATGCTAAACAATTGCTCCAATTTCAAAAACATTAAAAACACAAAGAATTGTGAAACAATTGCAGCAAGGAAGGAGCATTTTGAAGGAAATCACTTGCAGGAACTGCAAATGATTCAGATGATGTACTGCTGTCAGGTGTGTTGTTGCCCCTTTTCTTGTATAGATTCTGGTATCATGCATCACTATACCAGACATCACCTCCTTTTGCAAAGAAAGGGACAATATCATGCATCAGGGAAGATAAAACCCAACATCTGTTTCTAGACTAAAGAAAAGACTGAAAGCAGCTGAGACATGAAGAGAATTCCTAAATAACTTTATGATGGTTCTGGGTTTTTTTTTGAAAGAAATGTATTTTTCAGTAGAAAAGGTTTTAATCTTGATTTTTTTTTGTTTCTGAGGATGAAAATATATAAAAAGAAAATACTTTTAAATGCTTTCAGTTATCACAGTGCAAAATTTTGTGAAGATACTTTTTTTGGAATTTGGCTTTGAAATAATTACCAGCATGGATCAACTGCTCTGTTATTTCTTCTTTAGTGTAATTTTAGTATCTGCCTAATGCATTGATTAGGATATTTTAGCAGTGCCTAAGTACAACAGATGAGATCAGACACTTGTAAGAGCATATTGGGAGAGCTCAAATGCAAAATAGATATATTGCTTAAAAGTAGAAAAGCTGGCTAGTATTACACCTAGAAAGTAGGAGGAAAAAATAAAAAAAGTAATCATATTGTCTCCACTAAGCTAACATACATAAGAAACATCCTTTCCTACTCTTTCTTGGGACTCCCTGGAATTTTTAACTGTAGGAGTTTGATCAAGTTTTCAAAGAGAATTTAGGTGTCTTCATAGAGCTGCCTAAATGTATGTTGGGTGTCTAAGCTACCATCATAGTCAGAAGATAACTGTGCATATAATTCCTGCTGCCACTAAACCTATGGCCAAAAATAGATCCCTACTTTAAAGTTGGTTGCATGCCCCTCCTGAGGTTGTACAGCGTGCATTAACTTTCCACTGACTTCAGTAGCAATTTAGAACCTAAATGAATCCTGGCACTAGTTAAGGGGTATGAATATGCAGCTGAATCTGCTTGTTGTGGCTCAATTCATGTGTCTAAATATCAAGTCTTCTGACATACCTCAGCTCACGTTTGCCTCCTGACCAGCTGAGGAGCCGGAGAGGCATTGGTTCTATTATCAATCTGCAAGTCTTCTGTGGGTATCTCAAACACCCTTGTGACCTTGGAAACCATTTGATGTTTAACTGGTTGTTCTGACCCCTAAATGTGCTTATATTATAGAGAAGAGTATCCTGGAGTAGGCGTTCATACATTGCTCCATACATTCTGGTGTCACAGAATATCAAAGTAGTGAGAAATTCAGGGGCTATAATGCCAGAATAGGTTTGTGTCAGGAGACTTACCCATGGTATCACTTACTGAGGTTACCATACTTCCCTTCAGTCCTTTATCACTAAAACAATACAAAAGAAAAAGGGATTGAAAAAGTCTGGGAGAAGGTGATAAAGAATGCTCATGCAGCTTGCTTGGAAGTGTGTCCATGTAGATCTTCTAAAGATTGGAACATGAAAAGGTCATATAATTTACAAGATTACTCCATTTGCATTATCTCTAGGGTGTCAGACCAGGCTGTAAATAAGCTAAACAATGCAACTTTCCAGGCTTTGCAGAAACTGCCTCCTTCATACCTACTTTAATGATTTTTATTCCATTGCTTTCCTCCCCCTGCCTTCCCAGGGATTGTTCTACCTAATAAATTTTATGTAGTCATAGCAATGTTTGCAATTTAAAAATTTAACAGATTTGAGTCACAGCTGCACTATCCTTGCAAGCCAGACCAGCTTTGGGTAACAAGATTTATTTTCCTTGTGTGCTGCCAAGTCAACCTGAAGACAATGTTAATAGAAAAGGTCACAGACTGATAAGCTGACATGTCTCTAATTCTTCAGGACAAATCCGTGGATGGTGAATTGAAATGCTACTCTGCAGCTCCTCAGGGGCAGAGGCATTAAAGTTAAATGTTACAGATGTGAAGGAATGGCAGCAAGCATGTTTGGTTTGCAAAAGAGCTTGTGGCTGTGGTGGTAGAAATGCGTCAGACACTTGCAGAATTTATTTTCTAGGGTAAAGAATATTTTAAGGACACAGCACAATTAGCTCCACATAGAGCAGATCTATCTACCAGTTGGTGGTGTGTAAGAAGGGCACGGTTCACTTTAAAAGTAAGATCTAATTTCTCTGTTTATTCTAACATATAGTTTGCAGTGTGTGGAGGAGAAAATGGAAAGTTATTTTGCTTCTGTCATGATAACAGTTTAAGGCTTCAAACTTTTCATTTGAAGGCAAGTTGCTTTATCTAATGTTCCAAAATTCACCAGCTTGAATGAAAAGTATCCTTTAATATCAGTGGTGACACTTGCACTAGTACATTGTATTGGGATAGGGAAATATCCAGGGTCATCGCTGTTGTTGCGTGGTTGGAAGAGCCTTATTGCAAACAGAGACACAGAAAGTGGCATATAGACCATCCCTCTTTCTTCAGCCTGCCCAACCGCAATGAAGACTTTGCATCTGAAGTTTGTAGCAACAGCTAAAGAGACAATCTAATCTTTCTCCAGGTTGATGGAGAATGAGGGAAAAAGAAGGTTTTTCTTCTTATCATATTAAGTTCCTGTGAGCATGAACAGAAATCTGCTACATTCATGCCTTTGGTGTTGTCTTATGTTTCAGCTGAAATCTTGGTGGCTCAAGTACATTATATCCTCGGTGAATGTAAAAATTTAACACAAGCAAGAACAGCCTTGTCTTTCTGTCCATTGATTGAACAGGTTAAAGAAATGTGAGAATATTACCAGAACAGCATGACTAATTGATGGGAATATGGATGCTGCTAATGATACTTCTTCTATTGTGACTCAGGGGAGACTAAGAAGATAAATTTGTCTTCTATTTTTTTCCTTTTTTTCCCTAGTTTTCAGTCTGAAAGACTGACACATTTTAAACAGAAGATAATGAAATAGTTCTGCATTAATTACTTCCGATGTTTTCATGCTAAGACATCCTAGCAAAGATCAAGGTCCCACTGTTCTCTACACTGTATGAACACATTGTAAGGGAGAGACAAAGCTATGAAGAATTTGCAGTAGTAGAAGGCCCATGTGAAAAGGGAAGGACATGCTAATATCTCATTTCCAGTATGATCTTTCAGGGGGATAATCTATCATGATATTTCCAAGCATTTTTGGGAATTTGCACTCATCTTTATAAATATCATCATGTTGTTCAAATATTTGAGGACAACGGATACCATAGCACCTCCAAACCATTACAAGTTAAGCTCAACACTTTGATTCATGAGAATATGCACTGCTGTCTGCTTGCTTCCTGGCTCTCCTTGGTTACTGTGGTGGCTGTTTACAATTTCCTTGTGCATGGGACTTTCCAGAGGTGGGAAAGAGGTGTGTCATTTGGCTCTGAAACAGGGATATTTCAGCAGAATTGTTTTTCTTCATCCCAACGTTGTTATAACAGATTAACTAAGCAAAAGAGTTTAATTTATGGGAAGCAACTCATACCACATTCATCTCAGCTGGACGGCACAGCCTGTGCTTCTGCTACACTTATGCAAAAGATTCAAAATTTAACAAGCATTAGATAAAAAGCAAGCATGAAAACAAACAAACCCAAACCAACCAACCAACCAACCAAACACCCCCCTAAAAAAAAACAAACCAAACTAACCAACCAACCAACCAAAAAAAAAACAAACAAAAAAACAAACCACAAAACAAAACGAATCAAAACATACACCAAAACTACCTGAAACAAATGATTCACCTCAAATGTGTGTAGGAGCTGTCTAGCTTTACATCACTTGTTTTTCATATTATTTATTTGTCACCATTTCTTGGGTGTCTGTTTTCTCTTTTCTGTGAACCTTGATAGCTGCTATCTAGCCAAAGGCTTCTTTAAAATTTGAGAAATACTCATGCTGTGGAGAACAATGTTTCAGTACTTACAGTAAGAACATCAAAGCTCACAAGAAGAAAATGAAAAAAACCCTCAATAATCTAGCAATCATTTCAGAAGAAATTTTATAACCCTCCATCTACATTATAAGTATTTAGATTAAATTCTGTTTGGATTCAGATAGGGAAACAAATGGGAGTACTATGTATTTACAGAGCATATCAGACCAAAATCTCACCCTGAGGTTTCAGTTGTGAGAGCAAATAGAAAAAAAAAATATAATACACTGTGGCATAGATGCATCCTCCACTTTTTCTGCATCTTCAGACCTGGCATGTGGTAGCAGTTGAACACAATACACAGACTTTTAAATGAGAATTATACCCAAAGCCATTGTTTGCATGCAATTCTTTGATTTTCAGATGAGATAGCTGCAAATCATAGCATACTTATCAGTCCATTACTTGTTATGTTAGCATAGGACATTTGCCAGGATCTTTAATGAACACACATTGGTACAGACAGCATCATGATGTCCTGCATTCAATATTATGACACTTTGATTTCAAGAGATACCTATAAGCACACAATTAAAACTTCACTGCTAATGTTCAGTCTCTTTTCTTCATTGTTTCTCAGTTAGTGTCTATAGTGGTCAGGAAAGATAAAAACATATTTTCGAAACTACTGCCTTAATTTTTAAAAAAGTAATAATTAAATGTTGTGGTCATTAACTGAATATATGACTCAGTTCCTATTGCTGCACTAGTGTTAGCAATTTCCTGTACTCATTTATTAATTATACTTGCCAGGTTTTATCTAGAGGGCACTTTTACTTTATACGCAGAAAAAAAAACAACCAACCAAATGAAACAAACAAGCAAACAAAAACCAAACCAAACCAAACAGAGGAAATTCAGTGAGTTAGAAAATGTTTAATTTGATATATGTCAGGGCATATATGTATAAAATAGAGCAAGGTTTAGTCTTTTCTGAAATCCTGCTATAATTGCAGCCTGCTGTAGTTTTAAACTGTCAAGAATAAAACCATTAGTACTGTGTAGCCACAGCAGCACAGACAGCAAAACATATCTCTATGGCAAAGCCCTGTAAATAGCTGACTGACTGACCTATATTCATTCAACTGCAGGCTTTGTGACAGAATCGTATGCTAGTTTGATAATTTACAGCCAGAGGTGCTTAATTTTACTCAGGTAGTGTGGTCCACCGCTGCGAGAAAGAGCTAAAGGTATCTTGAACAGAATGTAAGAATTATTAACAGTTCATGCATACTTCTTAGTTTTATATGCAAGTCAAATGGTACAGGCTCAAAACCCAAACTGTGGGCTACACAGAATGAAAAGAGATCCAAATTCAGCACCAAACTATGCTTTCATATTGGACTTTTTAATCAACTTTCAGACCTTCTCTGGCTTTTTGTTAAGCTGATGTTTTGTTTTGTTTTGTTTTGTTTTGTTTTGTTTTGTTTTTTTTATGTGCCACTGTTTCTTACTGAACACAAATTGATGCTGTTTTACATTGACCAAAATCATAAGGAATTCCTATAGGACTAACCACTTGTTCTGTGATACTTAATATCTTAATAAATGTATATACATATTTACAGTTACTGAAGCACTTTTCAGATGACAAACAGGAAATGAAGTAGGCAAATCACAGAAAACAGAAAGGACACAGCATTCCCAAAGACAATCCAGGAAAAAAATATGTTTTAATGAGATGAAATACGTAGCTACACACTTAAAAAAGAAAATGGTAAGCTACATCTACTGGTTGGAAGACTTTCCCTATTGACTCTAAGCAGCACCCAGGTTTGTGCTGAATCTGATAAGGAGCTTCAGAGTGTCTTTTAGGGCTATGTCATTAAGTTATAGTGGATAATGGACACGAGGATATTGCATTCTGCCTGTGGGGCTAGTACTTGCTGGGCAGAAGACTATTATCTCCCATTATAACAAGCATCTGTGATATTCCTCTTTTAATGGCCTATTTTATAACAATGAGTCTGAAAGAAGGGCTGATGTGCATGGAGGAATCTGACTCCTTTGCTTTTGAAAAAACCCTGACACTTTAATGATGTCAGATGAAGACTCTGCTGAATCAGCATGAAACACAAGCCTAGCACAAGTCTGTACACACTGCCCTTGTTTTTATCTGCTGATGGACCTTATATGATTGGTTGTTGTTACATTTTTGTTGGGTTTATTTTATTTTATTTTATTTTCCTGTTCATTTTCAATGAAAGTTATCAATACACACAGAATGTGTACAAGAATGGACTTGTTCAGGCAAGAAACAGGATAGGACTGCCAATTGTTGAGTTTATCCCTACTCATTTTCAGCTTATAAAAAAATTGCAGCAAAAGGGAAAATCAAGTTGGAGTTCAGGCGGTGTTGTACAAATATAAGCATCTAAATCAGTAAACAATATCCATAGTATCTTGAAACAGTCTGACCATTGTTATCAGAAGAAATAAAGTGTTTCCTGCTTTCCACCTCTTTAACCGTTTCTGACTTGATGCTGATACTGAGGCCACACACTGCTGAATGTAGGAAGTCTTGGAGATCTAGGCTTGCAAATCTTGCTGCTGCTGGAGTCCCTAGATTGAACACTGAGCGGGGGAAACATCTCTCAAGTGCTTGAAGCTTGCTACAGTACTTCTAATGGTGGGTGCTGTAAACATCAATTTTGTTGCAAACAAAATTAATCTGAACTTTAGGCTTAATTTCTTCTTGTTCAACAGAAATGCACAACAACATTTAAATCCCAAAATGTAAAAAATGATAATTATTAGGTGCATAAATGCTGTCAACTAAAAACATACAGAGATTTCTGCTGTTTTTCTCATAAATAAGTCTGGAAACGACTGCCTTGTGAGGTTGCAATGAGTCTCACAAGAAACCATTTCAGAAATAGAAGTCATCATGTTATACAAAGCCTGAGGCACCATTTTCTCTTTAATCCCGCTCCTATGATGTAGCCATGAACCCTGAAAGTGACCTCTAATGGCCTGGGGCTGTCATGCAGACAAGTGAGGGATACCTGTATTCTGGTTTGGTAAGCCTTATTTCCCCAAGAATGATGGTGTGTCTAAAAGCTGAGAACAAATTATGTCTCATTTGTTCTGCACGATCATGCTAGCAACCACCTTTCACACCACCTTTGCCTGTGTAAGCCATATATATGTCAGCTAAGATACATAAGCACTGAATAGTGATAGGTACTTATTTCTCTATATATACACATATAGAACAAGAACACGAGGTCGTATATGTGTCTCATTTGACAAAAGAGCTGAGTGTCTCTTACTATTGCAAGAAGGGCTAATTTAACCATAATGAGAGATGACAATATCAGGTAGTATCTTGGCACAACCACTGCTGGACACCATCTCTGTGCTCTTTCAAGCTTTTCTCATTGATAGGCTGCTGAGGTTTGGCTTGTGAATTCAACAAGAGAACACTGAGTGAATGGGTTCGATGGCTTATGATAAATGATACCTATCTTCAGTCTGGAAAATGGGTGTCTGAGCAACTCGTTTCATGCTCATGTTGTTACACAGGGGAGACATTCAGGATGTAGTTGGATGTGAACAAATTTACACAGGAACATCCTTAACACTAGGCAGTAATGTCCACTAATGGTTTGCGGGCAACATTTTATTATAAATGGCAAATCATTATTGCTTCCTTTGGTATTTGATGTAATAACATTTATCATATTGAGTTATTTTGGTATTCATGGGGATGTCAGATGTAATTCCATAGGAATTACTGTTAGAATGAATGCCCACTAAATTACAATGGAATTAATATGAAATTAGATATTACGGTAACATTATTATCAAAAGAGGTCATCATGATTGATGTGCTGTTCAAATGATGATACTGAAAGGAATTACAGTCAGACCTGATTAATCCAAATCAGTTTGCAGACTCCATTTTTATGCAGATTACAACACATTTTCAAACTGATAAATCAGCCAGAAGTGCCAGTAAGGAAATGCAGACCATTGCCAGGTTTTCCAGAGCTCCACTTCTGTACACCGTAAAATGGAATATTTAGGAAGGCAAGTTACTCCAAACATTAAATAGTTTAGAGGAAAATAATAATAATAACTATTTTATCCTTGATTTGGATGATGGAGATAATTTTGTGACTTTTAGGTTTGTGGTGGAGGAGGAAGCATCGTTATTCTGTTGTTTCTTCTAGAATAAACACTTACTTGTCTGTTTTCCTATGAGCTGTGTTCCAGGAAGTCTGTTCCAGTCCTGTGTTACTCATTTTTCCCCCAGTGAAGTTATGAAAGATGTAAGAACTCCTGTTTTATTTTACAAAGAGACCAGCGACAAGGACGTGAACCACCAGTTCACTGGCAGAGAATTGGGATTGGCAGGCTGGACAGAAACCTCCAAAGATATTCACACTTTTAACACCTATTTTACTTCCTAGAGAGCATGGCACCTAACCATTTTACACCTGTTTGTTTAGACTCAACTCTTTGCTCTTTCACGAGTCACAGCTGTCAACCTGATTTTGTTTACCAGGTGCCAATAGCACAACACCCTCTGGCTGTGTCCAAACCCTGGATGAAAGAAGCTCTTAACCTCTGAACAAAGATAGTGTTGTACACTAATGGAAACAGCACACCTTTTGCCAACTACACTTGTCCCTCCATTGTCATTATAAGGTGCATGACAGGAAACAGTGGAATAGAACCAAGGAAACTGTTACAAAACATAGAATTATTCCTCTGCAGGTTGATCTGAGAATTTTCGTTAATAAAAACAATGGATTTGTTTCCATAAGTAGGAATGTTTTAGGTATTTGGCATTCATCATTTCCTGCCTCCCACTGATTTGGGATGGGACTTCTTTTTAAAATCACATAAAAACTTTAGGTGGTTTCTTTATGTAAACTTTCTTTTCATGGAAAGATATTAAATAAAATTACAGGGGAAAATCCTAATATTTCAAGATCTGAAATCATAATATAAATTAACTCTATTATGAAACAAGTAAAAGCCATTGTTCCAGTAAGAGCGTATGTATAAATAAAAGCTGTAAGAAGGGAAAAAACCCCAAACAAACAAACAAAAAAAACACAACCCAGAAAAAGACGGATTTAACCACAGCCTTTCATGCAGACAAATAGCTCCTTTGAGCAAAGATTTGTGGTGTGGAGATGAAAGAAAATGCATATACTGCAAAATACACAGATGGTAGAAGACATTTTTAAGCTCCAGTTACGGCAGGTGTTTTATACTTTGATTATCTTTATCTGTCCAGCCACTGAATTAAGGGTTAATTACTGAGAGTAAATAGGCACTTTTAGACAAAGTGCCCTATCATCGCTTTTTTAGCTGATCAGCACTGTAGAAGAATTAAAATAGAGTGTCTTGGATTGGAGAAGATTGCAGTATTCCCTGAGTTTTGTTAGGGATTCGGCTGCCTTGTGAAACTTGAAGTCTTTAAATAAGACAACTGAGGAAATTCAGTTGTCATTCCATGTGGCTAAAGCCCATTTTCAGGAAAAAGAACTACATAAAGGGTTGGATATACCTAACAGGCAAGTCTCAGTATCTCATAGTCTAAATGGATATAGATAGGCAGGTGCTATTACTTCCCTCTCCTTCAGTATTTGATGCAGTCCAGATTTAACTTCTTTCTGAGCCATGCTGTGGTTTTAAAATGGGGCTTGGGTTTGGTTGTTTGTTTTGTTTTATTGGGTGTTGTTTGTTTGTTTATTTTTCTTCCATGGGGATTTTAAATTTTTAGTTTTATTTTCTTATATTTTGGGGGTACCTTTTACAAGCAGGGTTTCTATCTCCATTTTTTCCTTGTTCATTCCTATATTCTGGGTTTTCTTATGAAGTGGAAAATCTACACTTGTATATTTGAGATAAAACTCCCATGATCTGACCTTGAGGAAAACAGCAGTGAAACTCTTTATCCCTGTTAACATTACTAAAACCCATGTCTTGTGTCCGTATAGAAAGCTGAATTATATTCCTGACCAATGTACAGGTGTACAAGGTGGACTGTCAGAGCACGTGTGGATGTTCATTGCTATAGGCACTGCCTGACTGCAGCTATTCCACCTCTGCTCTTTGCTGACCTCCCCATAGTGTGATAATACTTAGGGACCTCTTGTAATGGAGAGCAGAAATGTATCCAGTTTTGCTGACCACATGCAGTGATTCCTCAGCTTATCTTTCCTTTCTTGCTTTTTTTTTTTCCTTTACAAAGGAACAAAGCTTTAGACATTTTAAACCAATGCTATAAATACCAAAAAAACCCAAAGCAGTGCATCCCTTTGTCAAAAAGGATGAAATAGGATTTATTTTCATCAGTAATGTCAATTTTGATATTTTTCTTTACCATGTTTAGTAATAATTACATGTAGCTATCAAAAAAACACATGTGAAGCTGGCAGACACTACACAGGACTTATGGATGTCTTGCACTTGTAAATAAGCAGATGGGTCCAGCCATGCTTCTTTAGACCAATGGTCTCCAATGATGGGTGCATGCACCCCAGTAGATCCACAAGAAATTCATTGGAATGCATGAAGAAAAATATTTTCTGTACTGTAAATACATAAATGAAAATCAATATTTTAATAGCAGTAGTTACTTCATCTTTATTTCATCCTTGTTTCAATTTTTTTTGCTTGTTTGTTTTACATTTTGTAACGTTCATAATTTATAAACACAATACTACATGCATATAGTTTATTAATAATTATACACATGATGTTGATGTGTGCTCAAAAGTTTTTACCAATAGATGTGCACAACCAGCAAATGTTATAGACCACTCTTCTAGACCATTTTGAATGGCTCTGACAGCCTATTTTTAAGCAGCTTAATCATACCACTGACTATAATGGGCAATTAAGCATCTAGCTCACACACAGGCATCTGAATTTAGGTGTTTGAATCTGGAGGTTATTCTCACACCTTATTTTTTGGTGGTCAGCCATAAGATCCTGACAAATTCGTTAATGCACTGTCTGTAGTAGCACCACAGTCACCTCTGTATCATGAAATGTTATTAGTAGATATACTGCCTCTTTTCCTTCAGAGGAAAATGTTGTAGGGGTTTTCATGAGTGTGTGAAATTTGTAAGTTCTGTTGAAAGACATCTTGAAATGTTTATAATCTGATTTTTGTTTGCATTAAGCATACTTTACAACTTTTGTGGTAAACTGAAAATCTTTATTATATCACTATGTATGTCGACAAAAGACTTTTAATGCAAACTAGAATATGATTCTTGAATTATATATAAAATTGTAAAACTACAGAGTGTAATAAAAGTATTAAACTCTGAATTTAATATTTTTTTGTTAACTTAAAAATGTTGTAGCTCACTGTATAATACTTTTCGCATACTTGCTGTTTACTTTAAGCAGAAGCATTTTCTCATAGATTCATGTCTAGTTTAAGGTATTAATAATAAAAATAAAGTTTCAATAAAGTAAAGAATAATGGTATTAATTTTGTAAGTGTATGTAGAAAGTGTAAAAGGGATAAAACTATCTATTAAATACAGAAAGGTTTAATTTGCTACAAAATTCTATAGATTATAAATGGGTTAGCTTTTTTCTTTTTCTTTTTTTTTTTTTTTTTTTTTTTTTTTTTATTTTTGTTTTATTTTTTCAGAAGCTTTTTTTTTTTTTTCTATCTAAAATATGAAAC
>JANHFX010018279.1:1734-13870 GCA_027560015.1 Chloroceryle amazona | reverse complement strand
GCTGTGGTGCTGAGGGCCAGGGGTCAGTGGTGCCCTGGCAGTGCTGGGGGAACGGTTGGACTCGATGATCTGAAAGGGCTCTTTCAACCCAAGCAGTTCTGTGATTCTGTGTTTGCAAGCTGAGATAGCGTGCAGTAATAACTGCCACCTTTGCTCTGGGACTACAAAGGTCACTTTAGCTTCAAGTCCCTTACAAAGACCAACGTGTTCCCTGTCTGAGCACCTTTCCATAACCAACGTGTGCTCCTGTTACGACAGCAGAGCACTGTTTCATTTGTGAAGCTGTGATGAAATAGCCTCATCAGAAGAAAGAGTACAGAGGGATTAGCAGGGGAGCCTGAAGCTCCAAAGGTGAACATCACCCAGGCTACATTTTTGGTAAAAGCCCTAGAGATGTGGTGCTGAGGAACATGGTTTAGAGGTGGACTTGGCGGTGCTGGGTTAATGGTTGGACTCGATGATCTTAAAGGTCTCTTCCAACCAAAACAATGCTATGATTTGATATGCTCATTTTACTCTAGTCAAGAATTTTTCCTGCGAACAATCCCAGTCTAGCAGCACTCGGGAACAGGCCGGGTTTAGAGCACTCAAGGAGAAAAAAATGTATGGGAAAAGTTATTTTCCAGGCTTCTGCCCATTTTTTTAACTGTGTTTGGTAACACGAACCGGGCAGAAGGCTGAAAAGGTGGTGACAGATGAGGCACAGTGCACTCCTGCTTCTCTGGAACGTCCATCACGTGTTAATATGAGCACATCTTACAGGAGCTACTGTGATTCACTTCAATTCTGCTATTTTGAGAAGTAAAAACAACTGATGAAAGTTGAGGGAGTCGGGAGGGAGCCGCAGAAAGCGGTGCCGTTACCAAGGTCACTGCAAGGCCTGGGGGTCCTTTCTGCTTCAGGTGGTCTCAGTCCTGTGCGTGCTCTGTTACCAGGTCTCCCAAGGGATCACCCGGAAAGTTACCATTCCTTCATGTGGAATAATTTCTTTAAGCATATCGACATCTCGGCAGAAAACGTTCACATTTTGGATGGAAACGCACCCGATCTGCAGGCAGAGTGCGATGCGTTTGAGGCTAAAATCAAAGCAGCAGGAGGAATCGAACTCTTTGTTGGAGGTGAGAACCCAAAGGACTCTCTGAATGCTGGCAGTCCCCTCATTTGTTGTCTGGGGCCTTCAGTCCCAGTGCAGCTGGGGGGATTTGCACTGGATGGCACCTCACGCTCCAGGGCTCTGGGCAGTCGTGTGCTGGCAGCCTTGTTTTCCAGTGCGCTGCTCCCTCAGTCTGAAATATTTCAGTCTGGTTAGGCAGTTGTTGAGGAAACGATAGCAGGAGAGACGGGCAGGGCTAGAGGTGTACCGAGTACAGGAGGTGTGACAGTTGCCAGGGCTAACAGGAGACTGCCAGGAGTAGAATCCTCTGAGCCAGCAGGAGCTCAGCACAAGCTTTGCCCACCAGTTCAGGCTCTGCCATCTACTTCCCTGTTGTCCCAGCATCAGTTAGGGAAGAATCAGTTGGCTTCAGAGCGGTCTTTTGCTGTCGCTCCCAACAGAAGCAAATCTGAGGAGAAAAAGAAGTGGTTTTGTCAGATTTGCACCTGAATGTTCTAACAGGAGTTTGCTTCCAAGGATGGCCGTTGCAGCCACTGACCTTCTCAAACTGCTTCTGTCCCAGGTATTGGCCCAGACGGTCACATTGCCTTCAACGAGCCTGGATCAAGCTTGGTGTCCAGGACGCGAGTGAAGACCTTGGCTATGGACACTATCTTGGCTAACGCCAGGTTCTTCGACGGTGACCTCTCCAAAGTCCCCACAATGGCTCTGACGGTGGGAGTAGGGACTGTCATGGATGCCAGAGAGGTTAGGAGAGCAGCAGTGGCTTCCCAGAGTAGCTGTAGAGGCAGCTGCAGGTCTGCAGTCCCGGAGCAGCATTGCACCCTGCTGGTGCAGAGCAGCTGGTGCTGTTCCTGCCTCAGGCAGCTGAGCACCCGGTCCCACCACCCCGCGGCGCAAGGGAAAGGCTCTTGCTCTGCTTTCTGCTGCTGCTGACCTTCCCTTTGTGTCACCCTGCAGCGTGGCTCTGATGCACGGGGAGCGAGGAAGGCAGGGGGGATATCTTTGGTTGAGACTCTCAGCTGGGGAAATAAATGCGAGAGCCACTGATTTCATGTGACACCAGCAGATCACGAGATCCACGGGGGTGGCTTCTGGTGGAGTCTGGACCTTTGGTGATACTCGTTCAGTCTCAGTGTACAGGTGCCTAACCCTCAGAGGATCCAAATCATTACTGACCCGCCAGGCTGTGATTTGATTGACAAGTAAAATGCAGCCAGAGCGAACAGATCTGGGATGCAGCAGAATGCCTCTGGGGAGGATGATGGACGTCGTCCCCTCTCAGGACCAGCACAGCTCTCTTAGCTCAGCAGGGTGTGGGTTCCTATCTTCTGGGCCCTGACTGCCATCCTCTGTCTCGGTGTCCAGGTGATGATTCTCATCACGGGAGCCCACAAAGCCTTCGCGCTGTACAAAGCCATCGAGGAAGGTGTCAACCACATGTGGACGGTGTCAGCTTTCCAGCAACACCCCAACACCGTGTTCGTGTGCGACGAGGATGCCACGCTGGAACTGAGGGTGAAGACGGTGAAATACTTCAAAGGTGAGCGTCTGACCAGGCCAAGCAGCTGCTGCACTTGGGTTTGGAGTGGCACAAGCCCCACTTACCAGTAGCTCTTTCTGTCTGTACTCCTCTGGGGCTCGTTATTCTATGAATGCAAGAGCTGAGGTGTGCAGCAGTAAGAAAATTGCAAAGGTAAGCGCTTAACTGCCTGGGTGTGGGAGCAAAGGAACAAGGACTCCAGTAATGCCTGATTTCTTTAGCATCTGGTGAATGAGAATTTATTAAGTCTGCTTAAAGTCGTGTTTTTCCTTGCTACGTTAGGTTTGATGCTGGTTCACAACAAGCTTGTGGATCCCTTGTACAGCATGAAGGAGACGGGAGCAGAAAGAAGCCAGTCCAAGAAGCCGTACAGCGATTAATGTCCCTGCTCAGGGTAATGCTGAACCAGCTCCTCTGTGGAAAACCCGCTGGGCAGAAAGGGAATTGCTGCAAAAACTCACATTTGTTCTTACCTTAGCAGAATGATTCTGTGCTTGCTTCTCTCCATTAAAAAGACAGATGCAACACCTGCCTTAATTAGCCAAACGAGGATGGGCTCTGGTTATACCGCTCCACAGCCTTCCGCTGCCGGCTCAGTCGCTGAAGTCATGGGAGAGGGAGTGGTTTTATCTATGAAGCAACTGTCACGACATGGACTGAAGGCCTCAGACCTTCCATGTGCTGTTGTGTGAAAGCACAAAGCTGCAGAAATCAAGCTGGGGATCGCTCTGGGACGCACTCCTTGCAATCAGGACAGGTACCTTTTTGTGTCACTCCCCTCCACAAGACATTCTTACGTTAGTCATTTAAAAAGGGAACTGAGTTTGTTCAGCCTGGAGCAGGGAAGGCTCCAGCACACCCAGCAGCTGCCTGCTTCACAACCTGGAGGAGCCCGGCTCTCCGGGGCAGCGTGGGGGGAAGAGGAGAAGGGACAGCAGGACTTCGAGTCAAGACCAGGTGCTCAGGCTGGATAGAAGGACAAAAGCTGCCCCTGAGGACCCCCAGGCTGCCCAGAGAGGCACAGTCTGTCCTCAAGAGGTTTTCAAGACCAGGCCGAGACAGCCCTGCCTCTGAGCCCGATGTTGGACCCGAGAGCGTCCCGGCACAGGGGAGGCAGCAGGCGGTGCCCGCCAGCACCGTGGCACCACGGACACACTTAGGGGTTGGTTCACACCTTGTGGGAGCAGGGCTGTTGTCACACCACAAGCCTCAGGTGTTCCCTCTCAGGGTGTCAGTTCCTCCACCCTGGTGCTTTATGGTGTACTAGAGGAGGGTAGATTCGTTCAGATGAGCGTCAGCGGCTTCTCTCCGTGCTGCTCTTTGTCAGCACAGAGCCTGCAGCTCTCCCTCCTCCTCCTGCTTTACGTTGCTACGAGGAGAGGCCAGAGAAGCCTTGAAGGAAGCGCTCGGTTCCCTTGGCCAAAGTTTAATTACAGAAGCCCCCCAGAGGTGGGCAACAGCCCCTACCAGTTCCAAATCTTAATTCATGGGTTTCCCATTGAATGTTCTCAAGTGAGGGGCAAGACAAAGCAGGCAGAATTTATTTTCTTTATGCAGAAATTTTGTAAGCCGTGGATCTGTAACTTTTGCAGTAAATGATTTTTTCTAAGTGGTCACACTGCCTGTACCTGGTGCTCAGTCTCCCTGCGCTGCTGCAACGTGGAGTGGTCGATGAGGCTGACCTTGTAATGCCACCTTTGAACAGAACAAAACCTTCAGAGCATGAGAAAGGCCTGGTACTCAGCACAGGATCTGTCACCTCCACCCAAAGCAGTTTGGTAGAAATGGCTCCGGCTGCTCCCTCCGTCAGGAGCTCCCTGCCCTCTCCAGTGTTCTCTGGCAGATCTCCACCAACCACCTGCTCTGGTTCTGTCCTGTCAGGCAGCAGCCATTTAATGGCCAAAAGAGTGGGGATCTTGAAAGGAACAAGGAGGAGGTCACCGTTCTCCACCTGTTACCACTCAGTGTCTGCAGGTGATGTTCCTTCTGTGCAGACAGAAATGGAGTGAGGGAGGAGGCCTTCAAGAGGGGTTAAAACAACCCCTGAGGCAGAAACTCCGTGCCCCGTTACTGGAGCTGCCTGCAGTGCTCTCTGCCCGGGAAGACAGGTTTGGTTTAGCTGTCCCACCTTTGCAATACCAGCTGATTGTCCTACAAGTGCAGTCACCTCCTTGTCCCGTCCTCCTCCACCTCTGCAGAACATGGGAGCTCCAGCCCGGGGGTCCCAGGGCACCCAGAACTCACAGACACAGTGGTGAGCACATCACTGTTCCCCCTCCTCTCCCTGCCCCAAGTTCCTGGAAGCAGAGGTAGCTCATTGCAACATCTTCAGCTACTCCACCGCAGCGCTCGTGCTCTGCTGGCTCTGGCAGACAGCCCCAGCCACTGCTCTGTGGGCATCCAGACCCTGCCCTGGCAGGAGGGACCTGCCCCACTTCCCGCAGGTTTAAGAGCTCCAACAGCATCTCCCCCAGCCAGGCAGGAAAAGCAGGTTTAGGCAGCTGCTTCTCCTGGTCACAACCATTCCCCATCTGCCCACATAACAAAGCCCCTCTGAAAGCTGCCTCTGGAATTCTATATTGTGACCAGAGGGAAGCTCCTGAGGAGACAGCAGCTCAAAGCTACTTCGTCCAGTGCGAGCTCCTGTGGGGACAGCAGCTCAAAGCTGCTCCATCCAGTGGGAGCTCCTGTGGGGACAGCAGCTCAAAGCTGCTCCGTCCAGTTCAGCGATGCCACATCAGTGTCACAACAGCCATCAGCTGTCTCAGTTAGGGGCTCACATCTCCCACGGAAACCCTGGGGTCTTTGCAGACATAAACCTCCCAACTCCCATTATTTGAGGGCCTTGCAGGAGCCCAGCCCCAGTCCCTGTCACTCCACCCTCAGCCAGGCAACGAGCACCTCAGCCCCACCTGCATGAGCACCCGGGGCGATCGCCAAGCAGCCGAGTCCCCCGCGCTGCCGCAGGCACCCCGTAACAAAGACAGCCAGGGAGACAACTGCATTTACTCTCTTAAAGTGAATTTAGTGCATCTGAAAGGTACACGAAATATAATTTAAACCATAAACGATGTAAACTTTCCCTACACGCTGTCCTATAGCCTAAACCAAGACGAGATGCGCCCTTCCCATCTCTTCTGCATCGCTGCTGATTCTAACAGTAGAGTTTCCCCTGCTGTGAAGGGAACTGGACCAGCACTCATTTTGGCCAGAGAGCTGAGTATAAATTTATGTACTGTCAGTTACAAGCGAGAGAGAGGTGCTCACCTCATGTTCCTGAGGAGTCTTCCAGCTCCTGAGCTGTCCACCCCACCCTGCTACTTGTTCTGCACATGGCACATGCAGTTTTAATTTCAAAATAAATTTTTAGACCACTTTGCAAGTGGGGGAAAAAAAAAAACAAACCTCTTCAGAAATTAGTGGTTCCCTCCAGAAATTACTTTCCTGCTCACAAAACTACTTACTGAGCTTTTAAGGGGAAACAGTTTGGGGTTTTAAATAATTTGAAGTGCAAGAATCGTGGAAATAAGGGATCTAGTCCAAAGGCAAAACTATCAAGTAACCAAACTTCCTATATCACGAGTTAGTACAAAATAAATTCCCTCATTACCTGAGGAGACAAGGTAATTTTCGGTATCTTGAAGAACTCAAGTGCATCTCAACTCTGTACTGATAAAAATGCGTTTCAAGAGCTGACACTTTGCACCCTCTCCCTGGCCAAACACCCTGCCCACTGCTGCAGCGCTCGCCAGCGTAGGGAGAGGTGAGCACCGAACCGATCCAGTGCTGGAGGTGGCCGTTGCTCGTGTTCTGCCCAGAAGACCCCGGAAAGCCAGGCAGAGAGGAGGGGGTTTGGGACAAACATGAACCTTGTTAGAAACTATCGGCGTGAGAGCAACGAGCTCTACGGGTTGGCAAGTCCATCAAGCAACAGGCTCGGTTGCTGCACGGAGAACTCGTCTGTGTTGTGTCAGAAAAGTTTCCCTGTGCAAGCAGCATCGCTCACCAGCTCCAGAAAGAGCACGACAGCAAGGACAAAACTGCCCCAAACCCCACCGTGAGAGGCCAGTCTCCCAGAAGGAAACCCCCAAATATTTCTATGACTCGAGGCTTCAGTTTTGTTTGTTTCGGGCACCTCTCGGTATGCATCTTCCTAGGAATTTCCCAATGTCTGACTGGTTGTATCTGTCTGTAGCCATCCAACTGATTACTCTAGGGCCTTCCACGGTCACCCTGACCGTAGGATGGGTGAAATACCTCCTTTGGTTTCGGCAGCAGCCTCTGAAGTGTGAGCGTCCTGCAGTGAAGGGGAGTTACCGTTCCTCTCGCACGTAATGGAAGGGAAAAGCAAACACTTTGACACAAAAATGGAAAGCATCTGTCTCTGGTTTGTTCAGCTGCTGTTGCTAGAGAGAGCTGCTAGTCTTCATCTTCGCCCTCCCAAAACTCACCGTCGACGTGCATGTCTTGAAACAACCTGCAAGACGGACGATAATTTACATCAGGATTACTAAAAAGGAAAAAAAAAAGTAAAGTACATACCAAAAAAATATCAATCTGTGACCAAAACCACACCTTCCACTATTTCTGTTCAGTGTCATAACCCGCTGACACTTCGGTCCTCAGAGGCCGTTGCAATCGGCCACTCTGCGCTTCTACAGCACGTTACACCCGGAGCCTTCCCAGCACCCCACAAACACCACGGCTCAAAATCCCCCCAAAATATTAATACTCCAAAAGCTCTTAAGTTCCCGAGCGCGCTGCCCTTCCTGGCTGCTCTGCAGGCAGAGTCTAAGCAGCAGCCTGTGCCAAACAGCTTCTGTCTGACCGGGCGCTACAGAGCTGGGCAAACAACTGTTCCATGTAAGCGGTGGCAGGGAGCAAAAGGCAAGAAAATGGATTTAGAGGCTGCCACGGTCACACCTCTGCCCTTCATCCTTTGTCTCTTGATGTTTATCACCCCTAAGCGGGCTGAAGCAAGGCAAGTCTGGCTCTTCAGAAGCAGCTTTCTTACCCCAAACCCCGTGCTGCACCCAAGCACCTGCAAAGAAACGCTTCCCCACAGGCTGTCTCTCAGCCAAAGGCAGCAAGTAAAGCATCAGGGATAGGCCCAGGAGACTGGGAGGTGTCCCTGGCCATGCAGGGGGGTTGGAACCACATGATCTTTAAAGTCCCTTCCAGCCCAAACCGTGCTGCGATTCTTTGACTTCTCCAGAACTGCAAAAGAGAAGTTCTTAAACCAAAACCATAGCCCGTAGGAAGTGCTGGGTCCTTGGAAATAGCTGGGAGAAGCAACTGCGTCTTAAACTGCACAGCTAGAAATGTCAAAGCAAGAACAAATCTGGGAAACTAAGAAGTGGAAAATCCAGCGGTACGGTGCTAGAAGGAATCGGTGTAAGCAGGTACCTGTTAAAGCACGGGGAGGCTGGGTCACTGAAGTGCCTGTACGGGTTCAGCCTGGACAGGGAGCCCATACAAAGCCAGCAGAAGTACTGCATGCAGCCAGTACAGGTCATTTTGTTACAGCCATCCAGTTTCTGGGGAGAAGGAAACAAGAAATGGCAATAAAACGTTAGCACGTCAGTCTCCAGGGCTGTCTCCGTACGGCGACGGCCCACGAGGCACCAACTCGTGGGTGCATCTTATTCCGACTGTCGCGGCACTGATGGTTTTTCCCTGTTCAAGAGCAAGGAGCTAGAACCACGGAATTGTACCTTGGCTAAAACAGTAATAATGCCAGAAACTGGTGTTCTTCTGAAGGTGTTTCATCTCCTGGCTCTAGTCTGAAACAGCAGCAGCCTGAAACACACGGACAACGCCCCGATTCGTACGGATCCGTGGTCAGCCTGGATCTTTTTAGCTGGGGAATCTGACCACCACCAGCTGCTGTGTGGACTCAAGTCCCTGAGCTCCAGAAACGTCACCTCTTTTTCCACCTAAACAGACAGAAACGGGAAGGTCTCTCACCATTTCCTAGAGATTTACCTTCCCTGGTGAACTCGGAGGCTACAAACCAACCTCTGTTGCAGCCTAAACCCAGAACGGACTCGACTGCCTTCAGCTGCTGTTAAGAGTGGCTGCTGCCTTCAGCCTTTCCCCTCGGCGCTCACCTCTATGGGAGTGCCACAGCAAGGGCAAGCCTTGGAGTTCTTGTCCAGCCAGTCTTTACTCTCCATCTCCTCGAGGGCTTTCTGAATCACGTGCTTGCCGTAGCGTTGCTCCAAAAATCTTTTCGTTGCCTCATCTGCTTCTAAATATTCGTTTCGTAAATCCCTTAATTTCTCTGGGGAATAAAACAAAACAAACACCAAATCAAAGCAGGTTTTGTAATGTATTACATGAAGAAGTCCAGCTAAAAACATGGTGCAAATTATTCTCCAAGGAAAGTAATTAATTAGAAAACAAGTAAAACATTGGAATACGTAAGAGATAGTAAAACCTCTCTACCTCAACATCAACAGCTTTACACGGAGAGAGCAGTTGGTGGAATTAAAGCAAATCTACAATGTAAAATAGACTGAAAAAGACAGATAATCCTTTCTGAACACGCATTTCAGGAAACTGCCACAGGACTGCGAGGCCAGAGAGACACAGAAGCATCCACCTGATCCCAGCATCAACTCCGGTACCGGGAAGCGGTAGATTCACAGGAAGGGATAAAAAAAACCCAAAAGGCAGATATAAAATTATTTTTCCCCTGCTAGGGCCTCTCAGCATTTGACAACCAGCAGTTTAGGGACCTCCTGAGCTGCGACGCATCCCCAAAGGAATACTTCTGAATTGCCAGCAGCAGACCTACTCCAAAGGAATCCACCCCATCCTTTAGCGAACTCAGGTGGTGCTCAGTCTCTGCCCCTCAATCCTTCCCGCGCCAGACCTGCCGTTTGTTGACCCCCTCTCTGAAACACGAGGACTCACCTGCAGTAACTTTGCACGGGGAGACCCCGTGGTAAGTCATTTTACAGAGAGTACAGAAGGCGTAGTTGCAGCAGGGACATATGGCCATGGTGCAGCCCGGCTCCTGCATGACGGGCGTCTGACAGCCGGGGCGAGGGCAGTACACCACATCTGCCATCAGGTCCAGGCTGGACTGCAGGAGCAGGCGGTCGTAGCGGGCGAACAGCTGCTCTCCGACCAACTCTTTAACCTAAAGGAAGAGCAAAGGAGGATGAACGTTTGGACTCGATACGATCTTAAGGGTCTCTCCCGACCAAAACCATTCTGTGATTCGAGACGTGTCCGGAATTCCGAGCCTGCAAAACCAGCGAGTCAATGAAAAGGCACCTACAGCTGGGATGAATCCACTTTATGTTCTCCAGCAGGTGATGAAAATACTCCCTAGAAGTGCTATTTTAAGAATAATTCCCTGGATTTAAAGCACGCAGCGTCAAACGCTAGAGGATGTTTATTCAGGCCTCTGACCAACGCCAGGACCGATACACTGGGCAAAAGAGGTGCCGAGTGATGCAGATTTAACTCTGATTCCTCTGCGTGCCTCCGAGTGTGAAAAACCCAACTCTCCTCAGCTGTGTTCCCGATGCTCGCCCTGAAAAGCCAACACCTCGTCCTCTGCAAGCGAGGGCAGGTGAGCAGAACTCTACCGGCACCGCTCGCACACCTCTGTTACCTGGCCAGGAGTGGCAACGGAAGAACACTTGGGTTCTGGGCAGTTGAGGCAGCGGACCTGCCCGTCCCTGATCTGGATCTCGAAGTAGTCCTTCAGGCACGCTTTGCAGTACACGTGGCTGCACTCAGTGAAGTTCATACATTCGCTGCCCAGCTTCTCGCAGAAGCAGATATTGCACAAGTACATCTTACTGTTAAAGCACTTTCTCTTCTGAGCCTGGTCAAAGTCCAGGATTTCCCTAATCAGACTCGACAACGACTCCACATCCTGCACGGCTCTCGCATCCACCGGCTCTTCTTCGGCCGCGGCAGAACCGGCCGCGCCACCGCCGTCCTTCTCGGCGTCCGGAGGGTCCAAAGGTGCCCTGCCCTGCCCGGTCCCTCTGTGGCACATTTTTAGCTCATATGGAGAGGAAATATTCAGGTAACTCAGCGTTTCTTCCTTCAGAAACTGCATCCAGGCGAACAAGACCACGCAGCCTCGATTCTCTTCCCATACGTTGTCCAAGTGTTTGCAGAGAGCACTGAGCTAGAGAAGAAAACGCAATTCCAGATTTCAGTCAGTTCTGACAACTCCTTACCATCTTCCTCTCCCACGGAGCCCCTCGGCACAGACTTACATGGCAGATTCTTCAGGTTTTATATAAAAGAGGTATAAAAACAACACCCACAGGCACAAACTTTCACTCCTCAGAACAGCGACCGAATCAAAACAAGTAGGAAACAAAAGAGCCAACTGAAAGGGCAAAGTAATTATTTAGGTCTCCATTTTACTTTCATCTACCGCACAAACATCCCCCGGAGCACCAGTTAATTACAAACTTAGGAGCACGAAAGTTCTGTTACAACAACTGTTTTGCAGACCTGGGCTTGGGAGAGCCATTTCCCACTGAGGGTGAACACGGGTGGGGAGGTGGACGGGTAGTCTGGGGGCAGTTCAAAATTCAGCACAAGGGGAGGCAGAAAGCAGACGGTGTATTCGAACCGGCCGCTCTGGAGGCTCTCCGTGGAATTGCCTGAATCCAAGAGAATGGAGACACTTTGAGAAAGAACAAGAAAATGAAAGCTAACCAGCTGTGACTGTTTAGGACAGGTACCTCTTTTTGTTTGAGGCATTTCTGGGTTTAAAACAATCTATTCCACCCTGAATTGTTGCCACAACATCCCACTGCGATACTCTAGGCTTGGGGAGGAGAGGCTGGAAGGCTGCCTGGCAGAGCAAGGACCTGGGGGTGCTGGTGGATGCCCAGCTGAACGTGAGCCAGCAGTGTGCTCAGGGGGGCAAGAAGGCCAAGGGCACCCTGGCCTGGATCAGCAATAGTGTGGCCAGCAGGAGCAGGGAGGTGATTGTCCCTCTGTCCTTGGAACCGGGGAGGCTGCACCTCAAGTACTGGGATCAGTTCTGGGGCCCTCAGTACAAGGAAGACATCGAGGGGCTGGAGCAGGGCCAGAGAAGGGCAACGGAGCTGGGGAAGGGGCTGGAGCACAAGGGGGTGAGGAGCAGCTGAGGGACTGGGGCTGTTTAGTCTGGAGAAGAGGAGGCTGAGGGGAGAGCTCCTCACTCTCTACAACTCCCTGCCAGGAGGCTGCAGAGAGGCAGGCGCTGCTCTTCTCACACGTAACTGGTGACAGAACAGGAGGGAAGGGCCTCCAGCTGCACCAGGGGAGCTTGAAACTGGACTTGAGGAAATCTTGTTTCCCTGGCAGGGTTGCCAGGCACAGAACAGGCTGCCCAGGGAGGGGGGTTTAGAAGCCATCGAGACGCGGTGCTGAGGATACGGCCGAGCGGTGGGCTTGGCAGAGGCGGGCGAATGGTTGGGCTCAATGATCTTAAAGGTCTTGTCCAACCCAAA
>JANHFX010018278.1:41598-71252 GCA_027560015.1 Chloroceryle amazona | reverse complement strand
ATTTATTGTAACTATTATAAAAATTACTAAGATGTGAAAATGCACATGCATATAAAAGACTCATTAATTAACACAAAATTCTTATTAAATTTAATACAATAAATTCATTTAATGAATTATTTAATGACTTAACATAATGATCATAAGTTAACAATAGAATAAATCAAAAATTTTCATATATGGTATTCTCTACTGGCTTTTTGAACTATACATGTGAAATGTTCCTGGTTATTATTGTCTCTAATGAGGAAATATATATGTGCTATTAATGATTATTAATATAATTTCTGACTTGCCTGAATAGATTAGAATCAGATCAGGGTTTTTTTTAGTAATAGGTGTCAAGATCTATAGAAAATGTGCTGTGATGAATGGATGCACATTCAGCGCAAAATATTCCAACCATGACAGAAAAGAAACACAAGAAAACACAGTTGTTCTCTTCAGCTCATTTCTGAGCAGCAGCCTTGTAGACACCATTCCAACATTACCAGTCAAAAACCAAACAGACCAAACAAAAAGTTGTATGAGCTCACAAGTGATGTTTCCTGTTTTGATTCCTCTGTTCTGTCCGAGTACAAAGGAATAGGGGAATCATATACCCCTCTGGTTGAGGTAGAGGCTCAGTAACCATAAGTAATTTTTGCACAGCAAATTTATCTGCTCAATATACAGAAAATACATAATAAAACAATCATAGAAAACTCTGAAACACTATGGTGTATAATATTGGAATTTGCATATCTGAAGGTGAGTTTCATCAGACTGGGACATAAATATTTCTCCCTGCTTATATCATATTGAAAAAATTATGTGACTGTATCTAGATTTATTACAAGTAAAAAACCTAAACATTTTGACAGAGATAAGTTGCTTTACTATGGCTTCACTCTGCCAGATGCCTCTGCCCACAAATTTTCAGATTTATTTTCAAATTCAGGATTCTAAAGGAAGTAATATTTGCATAGTGTTGGACAGAAATATTTTACTTTATCTGTAACTGGACAAAAGATTGAGTATTTTCAATTTAAATCTAGCATTTAAACGATCATCTGACTAGATCAGTATAGTACCTATACACAGTAGTTTTTCCACAATCATTCAAAAACCTTGGTTAGAACTGAACATACAAACTTCTCATTTGCTAAACATATTATATCTGTGACTCCCTATTGTATAATGCATGGTAATTTACTTCCAGACAATTCAAGATGATAATCACTTTCACCTAGTCTAAATGTAACATTACTACTACCCAATTGCAGCATTTCTGTAAGAATCAAGTAGATTCAGTAAGTGTTAATAGAATTCCAAAAACAGCAGAAAGCAGATTATTCATTTGCCAGCTACTTTTGAGTCCAGTATTATACTCAGATCCATGAATTTATCAGCATATTTTTTTTCAGCTCAGACAGTGTTTAAATGCTAGTATTAGAAGAGGTTGAAAAACAGTTCCATCTCCTAAGGTACTGAACATGTCAGTATGGGAACTTTCCTGTTTGGGGTTATTGAAATCACCCCTCATTAAGACCTAAATAATTTATAAATATAATTCATTCTGATTGTATATTTCTTATTTTAATTAGCTGAAGTTACTACTTTATTTCATTACAGCTAGGAATATGCTCCCATATTCATTACATAATTTCCCTCTAAGGAAATAACCAGGACCTTCATCAACAAATAATATACATGTATACTACTCATAAACCCAATCTCAAAATCTCACAACTTAATCCTTTTAAGAGTTCTAATACTGTAACACAACTCAAGACTTAAAAAGAAAAACTTGACATTAAACTAACAAAGACCTAAAAAATAGAATGTCATATGGTAACATAATGATGTCTCAGACAATTACCCAAATACAAACCATTACTAAGATAACAAAGTGTCCTGGTTTTACTGGGACAGCATGGTAGGCAGGCCATTAACAGTTTGGACTCAGCAGGAGCTTAAGGTGGGAGGGACAAAAGCCAGGGCAGCTGACCTGAGTTGGTATCTCATACCGTAAATATCGCACTCATTATAAAGGGGCTCCTCCTTCTTTTCCTTCCCCCCCCCCTCCTCTTCCCATCCCTGAAGGGGTTTGCTTACCATTCTGCTTCTGAGGATTGCTTTCTCATTTTTTGTGACTGCTGTATGTTTGCTGGGATGAATATAATTTTTATACACTACATTGGCATTAGCATTACTATTAGCTTTGCTGTTTCTTTAAATCCATTTTCATTTCAACACAAATCTCTTCTCCTTTTCCCAGTCCCACTTCTTGGCTGATGAGGGGTCATGGGGTAATGGAACAATTTCTATAATTTAGTTCCAGACAAAGGTTAAACAGGGACACAAAGTTAAGGTACAAAGAAAAAAGATCTATGCTGACAATCAGAAATACCCTAAATATTTCCCAGTAAACAATGAACTAATTGCTGTTATAAGAGAGCATTACAACACATGAAAGAATTCTATTTTGATGTTTAACATCCACGCTACATGGTAATTCTTAAGGGTTACTGCTTTAGGCTGTACCTAAACCAAATATACTCTACAGCATGTAGACTTTTTTGTTGTCCCTGTCAACAATTAGTGAATTTGAATTACAGATTGTAAAAAGAAATATTTGGCTTTCTGTCACCTGTATTTGATCTGTGCTTATTGCTTCGTATTATAAAATTGCATACCCTAACTACTATTCTTCTGGCACTTAATTTCTTTTAAAAATATATATACTAGTCACTTATGCATTACTAAGAGGAATTTTGATAAGAGCATTCCAACAGAAAACATCTTCTCCTGCATCAAACCTACATGCTCATTAGTTAATTTAAATGAGCAATCAGAAATCATGCACTGTCAGTCAATTAGGCATTAAAAATAATAATCAAGGAACTGTGTGTGTGTGAAGTATAAAAATTTAAATGAAGCTGCAAAAATAAGAGGTTAAAAGGAAAAGTGACATTTTGCACAATGTAATTTAAATAGTTCTGCAATGACAGTAAAGATTATTGACACTTGAGTTTTCTTTATACTATGACCAAAACTCAACATGAAAATACCAATAGTAAAGGCCTTTTGATGATGGACAAATACTATCTATCCGATACTTCAGATATACTTGCATAAAGCTGACAATAGCAACACTTCATCTTAAGTGTTAATTGCAACAACTTTTAAGACACAGAAGCAGTCATTCACCACAACTTAGAAATAAAATGCTTAAAAAGGTAATAAAGAAAAAAATAAACAGGATGTGCATCAAAAGTTAAATTATAATTTAAGACAGGAACTTTTCAATGAAATTAATATCACTGAGTAATAGAAGACAGTATACTAAACACAGGAAAACAATTACAATCCTGAATTCCATTTTGGCTGAGTGGTTTTACTCTGAACCTGTACTGTCTAATATAATACCGACTAAGTTACCAGGGAACTGTATGTTTAAATATTTTGCTTTGCAGTAGAGGCCAGCATTCATCTCTGATGATTTTATGTACCTCATTTGGAAGGCAAACTGCTCTAGCCTTTCTCTGCAGTCAAAAGAGAGAAAACAGGCAACTCCAGAAGGGACAATTCATTCTTCACAGCTGCATATTCTCTGTAAGAAAATGGCTCTATTTAAGGTATTATCCATTCATGCAGTATGTGCATATTCTCTCTCACCCAAGCCAGAGCCGTTTAGTAGTACTGCAACAGTTCCACCATGGGTAAGCTGCCATCCCACCTCTTCCACACACAGTGCCACTCTAGTGTTCATTAAAATGTGAATACAGCTTAGGGCATACGAAGGCTTCGGGAAGTTTACCTCAGACACAGGAATCCATATGTCCCAAATAAGGCAAGACTACAAATGCATAAATTTTCAATATAAACTCTTAAACTTCAAGGCAGATAAGCTGTGTGACAGATTCATCATCTCTTGACAGAAGTATATATCTGTCTCCTCACACTGATAATAATCTCTTAAACATTATGACATAAGGGTGAAGAATCCAGCACATTTCTCAAACTATCCACATCTCAAAAACTTTGAAGTGTAAATGGGGCTTTACATTGATTTAGCAATAGAGACTAGTACCTCAGTCAACACTGCAGGGTGGTAGTAGTGCATATTAAATCCCATAGTCCTGGTGGAATACACACCCCAAAGAAAACTTTTACAAATGCTAATCAGGCTCTGTAACCACTACAAAGAGGTTCAGATCATATCCAGAATGGAGATTCACATTAACATCCTGTTTCATAGGTGTGAATCTGTGTTTGATATATACCTATATGCAGTCAAGCATAAAGAGTAACCTGGGTGAAAGAAGCACGTTTCAGAGCTGCCAGACAAGCACTTAATATTGTCTGAGAAGAGAGAAATGAAGGAACTGAAACTACAAGGAGTTTCTACGAAAAAGGTATGCCCAGTTCACCCCAGTGAATTCTGAGATGTGGCTTCTATAAATTTGTCTCTACGGGCTGAAGACTCTTAAAGTTGTCCAGACTGCTTGAAGCCTGATCACAAGAACCACTTGTACTGAACAAATCCCTAGTTATCGGAAAAGGATAACTTCTATTCTCTGGAGGAATGCTAAAACAGCTGTCATGACATTTATGAACAGTCTTAGTATTACTGATTGACCTCAAGACAGCAGTTCCTTGGGTTACCATGAACCACTTTCATTACGAAGTGGTTTGATTCACCACCACTTGCAGTGTCATGAAGCAGGTCAAAACAACTGCTTCATCTGGGGCCGTTTGAAGCAGCACTCTAGATTTTAGTAATCCACTTTCTAAACAGGCTAATTTGTTAGAAGTTCCATAATTGATCAGACTGTAAGACTACCACAGTGCAACCTGAAAGCCTGTCTGACATCCTAAACTGACACAACAAAGAGAAGCATAGACCTTTTTGAATATGTCCCAACCTTTATATTTCCTGACAGCAAGGCTGAGACTGCCGAGCTCTTTTTGAAGTTGCTGTCACTGTGAGAAACTTTGGGAACAGGTTGGAAACTGTAAAAACAGACCCTGACTAAAGGATCTGGGAATGGTTATCCATGGTTAGACTAAAGCTTTAGGAAGAAAGGTTTGTTCTAAAATGGCTAGATAATTTGTTTAAGCTATCAAAATGTGGAAGGCAAGCAGATAATAACAGTATGGAGAGGGCCTAATGCTGTCTCAAATGGAGTGCTAATTAATGTTCCCTGCTTCCCAACAGCAGGAAGACTCAGTGTACATGCTGAAATTATCCAGCAAGAGAAGTTCTCATAATTCTAGAAGACAAGTCACTACTGAAAATCAACTGAGAAAGAAAGAAAGAAATAATGAAAAACTTACAGGCTCTGATTCTTTCTAAAAACACATGCTAAGCCTGCACACTCTTGGAAAAGGGAAATTCTCAAAGGACATCTGTACTGAGTTTGTTGGGATAGAGTTAATTTACTTCATAGTAGCCTGTATGGTGTTATATTTTAGATTTATGAGTAAAACAGAGTTGATAACAGTGCTTTAGCTTCTTTTGAACAGTGTTTACATAGCATCAAGGCCTCCTCTGTTTCTCACCCCAACAAGTATGTTGGGGGTAAGCAAGAAACTGGGAGAGAACACAGCCAGGACAGGTGACACAAACTGACCAAAAGGATGTTCCATGCCATGTAACTTAATGCTCAGCAGTAAAAGTTGGAAAGGGGTTTTTCCAAGACAGCAGTTACTTGAGGACTAGCAGAGCCTTGGTCTGCTGGTGGCAAGTAACTGGTTTTGTGTCACTCGGGGTTTTTTGTTCTTTCAGGGTGGGGGGAATGTATATTAAACTGTCTTAATCATGACACACAAATTGGGTTTTTTTCCTCACTCTTGCCCATCTGGCATTGGAACTGGCAGAGGAAAAATACTCAGTGGTTTGAAAGATAACAGGAAAGGAGTGAGCCGCACCTCCCACTCCCACTCCCTCCTCTCTCATATTGAGTAGGATTTTTTTTCCTCCTTCTGTCAGTATTCTCACAGAGAGGGTAGGAAAATCCTCACTGAAACAGAGCCTCATAACAGTGACCTGTGCAGACAGGCAATCAGCTGATGTGCAGGCTCCAAGACCATAGTTTAATAAAGATGGACTCTCTCTAAAAGGCAACACAACCATTCAGCAAGATGGCATTTCTTGCAGGAACCCTGTAGATGCCAACTAAAGGTATATATCTCTGATTGTCTTGAGTTATGGTTGAATGAGACCTAATTAAAAGAAGGTGTTCTTCTTTAGCTACCCCATAACACATCTCACTGTCAAAAAAAAAAAAACTTAGAAAAAGAGGAAGCTAAGTAAGAATCATCAGGTTACTTCTGACTAAACTAATAAAAATGTCAGATCCAATAAACAATGTAGTACAAGCAGACAAGTTGGTCACTGTGTGTCATAAGAAAAGCTATAAACATTGACTATTTAGAATGAATACTGTCATTCTGTAACCAGGGAAGATCCATTTTCTTTTAACTCTTAGAGCCATTCAACATCCAAGCAATGACATAAAAAGAGCTGAGATTTCAGTTCTGAAACTGACTGATGTGTGTTGTCCAACTTTACAGAATTGCTGTCATCTTCAAAGGTAAGGAAAGCACTGTTGATTCTATTGCTTCTGTATGGACCAACGCATAATTAAAGACCTCTGGCTTCCTTCTGTAAGGATGCTTAGTGCTTACCATAACTGACAAGTCCTTTTTCAATGAGACAGTTAAATAGAAAGATCTAACAGAAACATCTTGAGAATAAGCCTCCTGAAAGTCCACATATATAAACTAATTTCTCTTATGAAGCCATGTTATTTTGAAAAGCATGCAGATTTCTGAAATCTGCAATTGGACCCCAAGTTTGATCCTTCTATACCTGGAAAATAACCATTGTATATCTTTCTTCCTGTAAGATCAATTCTAGAAGCTTCCTCTGTAATAAGGTCTTTTTGATCTACTCATACAGAGGTGGACTTACAGGAGTCTAGAGTCCATGTATGGAAGTCAAAAGTACCATAATAACAGACAAGGAGAATTTGGAGGGTGGTGAAAGTAAACAATGACTGTAACATGTTGTGTTGTCTCAGAAGATCTCAGAAGAAACTCCAGAAGTTGCCTACAATTGCACTTAGAAGACCTAGCTGCCTAATCACTGCCATCTAGTGCCCTGTCAGAAACCTGCGGTATCTGAGACACACAACAGGGGGCTGGAGGACTTCTGGAGCCTCATGTCACTCTGGAGCAGCAGCTGGAGAACAGGTAGGATACACTAGATGAATTCAAACAGCAGTAGATGCCTGTAAGAACCTCATCTCAGAAGTCTGTACTGGCAGCAATAACAAATTGTTCTGATAAAATATTTAAGATGTGGAAAGATGTCTCAGTAGCAAAGAAATAAAGATGAAACCAAAAACACAGAAAAGCAGCTTGATTCATCCAGCTGACTGGGGTGAACTGAAAGGGAAATACATGTCATGCCTCTTTTATAGTAGCATAAACCTCAGGAACAGGATGAATGCTTAGGGCATGTTCAGACTGCATTCTCCACTGCCTCTGTATAAGAAAATCATGGCAAGGAATGCAGATGTACTAAAACTGCATACATCTAAGAGGGTATGGTGAATGACTGAAGCAAGGCACTTTGAGGATATGTCTGGGCTTGACCACAAACTCAAGATGAGCCACAGAAAAAATCACTGTGACCCAGCTGTGCTGTTGAAAATAAAAGATGAGAGCTGAGCTGCATATTCCTCTTTTTTGTACTACATGTGTCACATATGGAGGAGATGGTGAAGAAATGCATCCCCACAGCCGTTGCTGAGGCTGAAAGCTCCAACAGTTGCACTTACGTACTTTTTCTCAAAAGAGAAATAAATTGTCTGAGACAAGTAAAGGATAATGTAGCATAAGCTTTGGTGCCTTTTCAATGTTTCACAGAACTATGATTCAAAAAACCAAAAGGAATATGTTAACATGGTTGTAAAAATCAAGCTCCAAACTAAAGAACTATTACAACAGGAAAGCCTACTCAATCTGTAAGGTCTTGAACAGCAGGTTCTATATAAAACAAGAGAGAGCACACCATATTTAAAGATTAAAACCTGCTGAATTTGTCAAATAATTTCTACAAATAGAAAAGTAAAATAATATGCTGGTTTTTAGTCTGCAGCTCTGAACTCTTCAAGTATTGTTATCAATACAGCAACAGAATATATATCAACTTCTAAATAAGCCTAGGCCCTGAGAGATATATGGGAAAAGAAGTAACAAAGTTCAGTGTAATGTTATTTTTTATTTGTAGCTTTCAGGAACATTTCTGTTACCAGATAAATATTTTCAACACATGGCTAGATCTGAACGGAACAGACTCCCTTGGCTGCCAGTGAAGGTTATGAAGCAGATTATCCTGAGTGCAAGCATGAGATGCACACAGGACAGACAAGGGCTCAGGCCCAGTCAGCACACGTTTATGAAAGACAGGTCATTCTTGAATAACCTCATCTCCTTCTATGACAAGCTGATCCATTAGTGGATACGGGAAAGACTATGGATGATGCCTGCTTGGATTTTAGTAAAGCCTTTGACACTGTTTCCCACAGCATCCTCCTGGAGAATCTGGTTTCTCATAGCTTGGATGGGCATATTCTTCTCTGGGTGAAAAACTGGTTGGATGGATGGGCCCAAAGAGTGATGGTGGTTGGAGTGATGCCCAGTTGACACCAGTCACACATGCTGCTCCCCAGGGCTCGGTATTGGGGCCATTTCTGTTTAATATCTTTATCAAAGGTCTGGATGAGATGACTGAGGGAACCCTCAGTAAGTTTGCTGATGATACAAAGCTTGGCAGGAGCATAGGTATGGTTGGGGGCAGGGATCTCTATGGAGGGATATGGACAGGCTGGATCAGGCTGAGACCAATGGTACAAGGTTCAACAAGCCCAAGAGCCAGGCTCTGCACTTGGGTCACAACAACCCCACGCAATCCTACAGGCCTGGGGATGAGTGACTGGAAAGTTGCTCAACAATAAAAAAGGGAGTGTTGGTCAACTGAACATGAGCCAGTAGTGTGCCCAGATGGCCAAGAAAATCAATGGCATCCTGGCTTGTACCAGAAATAGTGTGGCCAGCAGCACTAGAGAAGTGATTATGCCCCTGTACTCAACACTGGTGAGGCTGCACCTCAAATATTGTGCTCAGTTTTGGGCCCCTCACTCCAGGAGGATAATACGGTGCTGTAGAGCATCCAAAGAAGGGCAGTGAAGCTCGTGAAGGGTCTAGAGCATAAGTCTTAGGAGGAGAGGCTGAGGGAACTGGGGTTGATTAGTCTAGAGAAAAGGAGGCTCAGGGGAGACCTTATCACTCTCTCCAGTTACCTGAAAAGAGGCTGTAGCGAGGTGGCAATTGGGCTCTTTTCCCAGGTATCCAGTTATAGGACAAGAGGAAATGGCCTCAGGTTGTGCCAGGGGAGGATTAGCTTGGTCATTATGAAACATTTCTTCATTGAAAGGGCTGTTAAGCACTGGAAGGTACTGCCCTGGGAGGTGATGGGGTCCTCCTCGATGGAGGTATTTAAAAGTCATGTAGAGGTGCTGCTTAGGGGCATTATTTAGTGGTGGGATTGGCATTGTTAGGCTAATGGTTGGACTTGATCTTAAAGGTCTTTTCCAACCAAAATAATTCTATATTTCTATGATTCTAATTAGTATAGACAGTTCAGTTAAGAAAAAAGCTGGCTGAACTTATCTATCTATTCAAATACAATTTTAAATCCTGCTTTACACTTGAAACATCAGTTAATCTTGTCTTTACTAAAAAATACTTGCCTGTTTATTTCCTCTGCAGTTGTGACAATCTCATCATTGATTTCTATGGAGTTGTACATTAATTGTTGCATTAAAGCTGTAGTTTACCAAGACATCCATTTCTTAAAATAATACATGGCCTACAACAATGTTCTGGCAAATCAAACCAACTACTATTAAATAATCTTAAATCTTGATACACAAGGTCATGTCCTCTTGCTCAGCATGATATGATTGCATATTAGTTGAACTCATAGTTCCAGCTGGCTGGAAGCATGAACTTAGGTAATATTTGATTTACTACACTAAGGCCACATCCATGGGAGGAAATTAAGTATAGTTTTTAAGAAGTGCTAACTCAGAAGCTTCTAAAAATCCTGCTTTTAATAATGGATCATTCTTCATATATTCCATATATAATCAAACAATGGAACATCATAATCTGATGCATACTATGTAAATGATCTATGAATGTTGCAAGTGGTAAACTGCCAGATTGAGCAATTTTACTGTCTGTATTAAATTGTTGATAGTTTCTCTTACCTGTGAACACCTCCAAAATGAGAAAAACCTCTTTCCTTAATTAGGGAAAACTTTTCAGAGTAAACCTCAGTATGAGAAATTTTATGTTACTTGATCACTTCCACATTGGGGAAAAGATTGCCAAGAGGCAAATAAGGTATTTTTCTTTAATAAAGAAATAATAAAAAACAAAACCATGAAACATTAATTTGACAAAATGATGTAACCTGGATCATTATTAGTACTGCCACTTAGAATTCAATAGTTCATTTTAAATCTTAGTCTATTTCATTAAACTTTAAAACTCATTCATAAAAATACAGGTTTATAGCCTTAATATGTCTGTCTGACATGACAGATTAGTCAATAGTGATATATATTGTCCTTCAGACTTCAGCTACATTCTCTTCATGTTGTCAAAAGAAGTTTTTATGATTCCTAGCAGAAATAAGGTATGATTCATTAAAACTGTTAGCAAATTAACTGTTTACTTCATTGCAGTCCATGCTGGATGTTGTGTCCTGTTCTCAGCTCCTCAGTACACAGAGGCATGGGCATACTGGAGCAATGCCAGCAAAGGGCTAGAAAGACAAGGAAGACAATGGGGCACATATGTGATTACAAGGAAAAGCCAGCATAACAGTTTGGTGTGGATAAGTGAAGTCTGAGGGGGATCTTATCAATGTATATAAATTCCTGATGGAGGGAATAAAGACCCTTTGCAGTGGTATCAATCACAGGACAATGGAGATAAACTGAAATATGGGAAATTCCACTTAAGAATGTAAATCACCTTTTTTACAGTGAGGGTGGTCAAACATTGGAACAGGTTGCCAAGACCGATTGTGGAGTCTCTGTCCTTGGAGACATTCAGAACCTGAATGGATATAGCACCAAGTAACTGCCTTAGTTGACCCCACTGTTAGGAGGGGTTTGGTCTGGACAGCCTCCAGAGCTCCTCTCCCATCTCAACAATTCATAGAATCATAGAAAGTTAGGGGTTGGAAGGGACCTAGAAAGATCATCTAGTCCAACCCCCCTGACAGAGCAGGATCACCTAGATCAAGTCACACAGGAACATGTCCAGGTGGGTTTTGAATGTCTCCAGAGAAGAAGACTCCACAACCCCCCTGGGCAGCCTGTGCCAGTGCTCTGTCACCCTCACCGTGAAAAAGTTTTTCTAAACCTCTTGTGTTCCAACTTACTCCCATTGCCTCTTGTCCTAACATTGGATGAGATTGAGAAGAGTCTGGCTCCATCCTCCTTAACTCACCCTTGACATATTTATAGACATTAATGAGGTCCTCTCTCAGTCTCCTCCAGGCTAAAGAGACACAACTCTGTCAGCCTGTCCTCATAAGGGAGAGGCTCCCTTAATAATCATGGTTGCCCTGTGCTTGACTCTTTCCAGTAGCTCTCTGTCATTCCTGAACTGGGGTGACCAGAACTGGACACAGTATTCCAGGTGGGGACTCACCAATGCAGAGTAGAGGGGGAGAAGAACCTCCCTCAACCTGCTGGCCACACTCTTTTTAATACATCCCACAATGCCAATGTCCTTCTTGGCCGCGAGGACACATTGTTGGTTCATGGTCATCCTCTTGTCCACCAGGACCCCTAGGTCTTTTTCCCCAGAGCTGCTTTCCAACAGATCAGCCCCCAGCCTATACTAATACATGGGTTTGTTCTTCCCCAGATACAGCACTTTACACTTGCTCTTGTTAAATTGCATTAAATTTCTCCCTGCCCAGGTCCCCAGCCTGTCCAGGTCACGCTGGATGGCAGCACAGCCTTCTGGAGTATCGGCCATTCCTCACAGTTTTGTATCATCAGCAAACATGCTGAAGGTACACCCCATCCCTTCGTCCAGGTCATTGATGAATATATTGAACAGTATTGGAGCCAGCACTGACCCTTGGGGGACACAAGGCCTCACAGGCCTCCAGCTTGACTCTGCTCCTCTGACCACATCTCTCTGGGCTCTGTCCTTCAGCCAGTTCCCAATCCACCTCACTTCACAATCACCCAGTCTGCACTTCTTGGCTGTGAGGATACCATGGGAGACAGTATCAAAAGCCTTGCTGAAGTCAATAAATACCACATCCACTGCCCTCCCCTCATCTATCCAACTACTTGTGCCATCATAAAAGGCTATCAGATTCATGACTTGATGTGATTTTGTATCAATGGCAGATTGTCTAAATCCATGTCTTATTTTACAATTTTTCCTTTTCCTTGTTCTCTTCTTCCCTCTATTCTTTCTCTCCCTTGCAACATAAACTGTTCTTCTAAATCCAGATTCCACTACATCAACAGAAAAATACTTAGATTGCTTTTATCTTCTGTGTTGAATACTACAATTTCCTTTCCAACAATTCCATTTTCTCATAAAAAAAAAAAAAAGGTAAAGCCACCTTCCTCATCCCCTAGTAATAAATATCCTTTGTCCTTGAAACTCCTCAATTCTTCCCATTACTCCACAAGTTTCCATTTCTTTTATTCCTTCTGAAGATTACCTTCTGAGATTGATAACTCACAACCCATTCAAACATAAAAATACTTTCCTTTCCTACATCTCTAATGACACCAATCTTAATATTTTTCACTCATTTTTCATTATTTTTCACTCATTAAATCTTTTCACTATTTTGATATTGCAGTTCAACAGAAAAATCCCTGTAGTTTACCTATTTATTATATTCTTGCTAACATAATTTCCTAATAGCCTTTTATATTTTGGAACTACAAATGACACAACAAACTTTCACATTTACATTACATGTAAACATTTTCATCTATTTTGTGCTATTTATAATTATTATCAAGAGATCAGTCTTATATCCAGTCTCTCAACCAAAATGACAATGAAGCTTAGAACCTGATTCAACCCATATGAAAATATGTAAAATCATATTATTTTTCTACTGTGAGTCCAGCATTTTGCAAGCAGGTTGCTTTGTCTTGTGATAGAAAAAGGGAATTGTACAGAAGGCAGCATTTACAAATTTATGGCTGAAAAATGGCTGTTTTAAAGGGGATTAGACTTAAATCAGCTTAAATTTTCCACATTGACAGTGGTACAAACATGCTCTAAAGTGCTTTAGAAAGCATCTTCAGGATCAGTGGTCTGAGATCAATGGTATAAGGTTCGACAAGCCCAAGTGCCAGTTCAGAGGTGACCCGGCAGTACTGGATTAACAATTGGACTTCAATGTCTCTTCTGACTGAAACTATTCTATGATTCTGTGTCTTCTTCCACAGCAAAGTAATAAATCATCTATGTATACGAAACACGAATATGAAGCTTCTTCTGTGTAATATAAGGGATCTAACATAATTTAGACAGAATAAAAACTAGTTATTAATTTAGCTATTCTTTGTGCAGCTAGCATTTAATTCCTACTTCTTTTTTTTAACTGTGTAATATAAGAATATACTTTGTTATTTCAATACCAAAGGAATTTATTTTAATCACCTGTTTAGCTTGCAAGTGCCATAATATAACTTCCTATACAAGTAAGAACACTGTGGCAAGCAAAATACTCTCCATAAATATGTATTCTTTATTTGTAAGCTTTTTTTTGTTTGTCTTTTTTTTTTTCTTTAAAAAAAAAAAAAAAAAAAAAAAACCTCCGGCCACCTCTTGAACAAGTGGTCAAATTTTCACCCAAACACACAATTTTCGCCTTTATCCCACTTTCAAACATCTTGAAGTAACAAAGGTTGCATTCAGAAGAGGTTTGGGGTCATCTAGTGGTTCTTTCAGGTAAAACATGTAGTTTTCCAGAAAATGGACTCATTCCTCATTTTTAGCTTTTATTTTTTTCTTAAGTATACTATGAACTTATGTTAATGCAAAATACAAAACTACAGAATTACCTTCTGAAGGTTGATTTAGAAACTTCATCCCTAGAAACATATAAATCCAGGGTACACAAGGAAAATATATTGTGTAGTGTATTGTACAGCAACCATAGGAATTAATTACATTACTCTAAATTTTGTTCTTTTAATTTGCCAGTAGAAGATATACAATGTTCAAGAATTATTCAGTCAAATAAACACACATTTCCTTTCCTTGAAGAAGCATATATTTATTTCTGGGTGTAATGTAAACATTATTGGCTTTAACGTGCAAACATTTCTATAGGATTTATCATGGTTATTTTAAAGATCTTCACAATACAGTTCCAGATAAGATCATACAAAGTTTTGTGGTTAACAATCTATATACAGAGTGAATGCACACCATCATCAGTGTTTTCATCAAGCATAGAACTAATTCTACTGTTGTTGCAGTCCAAGGCTACTGATTTCAGTTGGTGATGAATATATTTGTTTTTCCTGAGATTCTCCTGTAATAGAGAAGTTTGTATGTGGAGATAATAGAAAAGGTCATATAAAACAAATTTATTTGATGACCCCTCAAAAGCTGCAGAGCCTTTTGATCTCTCTAGTTTTGTAACTTGATAGAATTACCTACATGTACACATATTACTTACATGTCACAATAATGACTTGAGTTGAAAAAAAATCAAAAATTAGATAATAAACTCTTAGAGGATCCTACTAGTAACCCATTCTCTATTTACACCACTTTGAATAATCATCACTTTAAATACTAACTTCTCCATTAAATAAGTCTTAACATGAGGATGGAGAAATATCTTTTATTATCTTTTCTTCAAATCCGACAAAATTTTCTCCCCCATTCTTGCACAGTTGAACTATTATGGTCTTGCTGTGTGGGAAGCATCACAACTGAAAAATGGTGACTTTGCTTGAATTTTGTTATGCACATTACTTGGGAAATGGAATTTGTTGGTAAGGACTAAAGCCGTAGTACACCACTTCATATGCCTATGCAGAGTGATCAAAGGCACGCGGAAGATAAATGTAAATTATTACTCTGTTTTATTATTCAGGTGCATTATAAAAAGATTATGTAATACAGGACAGTAATCCATAGATAATCAGGCTTCATTAACAGTATACATAATTAATTGCTCCAACTCTTCATAACATTCTACTCTTTTAGAAATCTCTATAATGCTTTGTGATTCTGAGATTATTTTCTATATAATGCTTGTACTGTCATTTTACCTTATTATCTATGCTGTATACACATTGTATCATACAACTTTTCCAAATATCATATCATGGTTTTTCTTTATATTTCACTAACATAGAAGAATTATTCATTGCAATACATTGTCACACTCAGTTTGTTTCCTTCCTTAGGAATACTTTGTGTGCTGATTTGAGTGAGAACAGAACTAATTCTGTTCAGTGATTCTACTTTTCAGTTCAGTACTTCTAACTAACTGCCTATCTGAAGTTAGCAGCCTGTTTTCACAGACAGTGTCTGCTGCTGGCAGTGATAACACCCCATGTTTAGAGTTACTACCAAGGACTGGTGTGCAGACCAAGGCCATTTCTGGATCTTGTGTACCACGTTGGGGGGTGCAGGAAAGTGAAAAGCTGCACCTGCAGGGAGGAGTGGACAGGGCAGGTGACCCCAAACTGACCAACAATGTATTCCAGCCCATATACGTCATATTCACTATAAAGCTGAGGGATCAGGAGGGTGTACAGGGTTTGGTTTTTTTTTGTTAGCTTACTAGTTTTGCTTGCTAGATTGCTTGCTTACTTGCTCACCCTCTTTCTGGGGGCTCCCAGGCTCTTCTCCCCTCTTGGACTGCTTTGCCAGCTTGGCTTGGCTTGGCTCAGGTTCTCTTTCGGTTCCTTCCTCAGAGCATCCAAGGAGGACTCTGTCCGTTCTGCTTCGATCCCAATCGGTGTGTTCCTGAATCCGGTACCAGAATCCAGCTCCTGAACACAGCTCCCATCTGCTGCAGGGCCCAGTCTGGGACTCCCTGGTGCCTGCTGCACAACATCAGTGGTGATGGTGATGTAATTACCATCAGGGGGGTTGGGTTTGATACTGGTTTTGTATATATTTGTACATATTCTATTATTATTTTTATAATTATAATTATAATGAAAGCTGTTCTAGTTTCCTTTTCTAATCGCTAAGTCTCTCTCTCTCCCTTATTCCTTTTCCCTTCCCCTTTGGAGAGGGAGGGGGTTTAACAGAGAGCATCTGTTACTGGCCTAAGGGGCCACCCTGACCCTAAACCACGACGCTTTGGAAAAAGTGCCGTCATACAATACAAAGTTAATTTAAATTCAAAGTATCTACATTAAGATAGAAAGATACATTAAGGTAGAAATACAGATACATTAAGGTAGAAATTGGCCATTCCAAATCACACTTGGTTAACTAGAGTTTCAATACAAACAATCATCTTTCAACTGAACATAGACATTTTAGAATTTGTCTATACTGTTAAGAGTAGGAAACTTAAAACCAAAAGTAAATGTCTGATTTATAACATACTTACTTGAAATTACATGGCTTATTATAGATAAACTGTCATATGGAAGGCACACAGACAGTATTATGAATTACTGATTTAATCTGCAGGAAAAATAAATCATACCTCATTAGCTGATGCAAGATGTTTAAAATGTTTCCTTCTCAGAATCATTCCTTAAATATAAACACTAGTCCCAATTTCAAATACTATCTTTGTTCAGTGCAATATCTTACTTGCCAGTATTTTGGAAAATCTGTCATACTTGAGGAATACCAAGGTTTCTTTGCTTTATGTCTTCTGTTCTCAAAAACTTGTGTCATGTTCATTCACCATTTGTCCAAAAGACTTCTTTGTTCAGAAGTGGCTGACACAATTTAATCAACCGGAGAAGTCACTGTCAAATAGCCTGATAAGCTCTCTCCCCTGAGAAAAAGAGCTGCCAACACAGCATTTGCAACACTTGCTAAGGCAAGAAGTAAAAAATTAAGACTTGGAATCAAAAAAGGTTTCTCACACAGGAGTCCAAACAGAATAAACAGCTAAATATTTATACTAAGTAGGGCAGTAATTCTAAAACCTGCTTTCCCCACCTACTGAAAAAAAGACATTTCTGGCAACATTTTGCTTTACTTTATCTTGTATAAAGCACTGATATCAATAATGATATGGCAGTGATTGTAAACTTTTCTGTACTTCAGTCTATACATCCAGATGAATTCATGTTTAGTCATGAGGACCCAGTAGAAGCAAAGAGTCTCTCTCAGTGAGACAGACATCTTCACTGATGGGATTCTATCAGTAAACATGTAAGGCAATGAATTTGCTAGACAAAAATCTACAATCTCTCTTTCAATGTTCATATTCATTCATCCTTGAGTCACTAGCTGTATCTGTTCCAACAAGCTAAAAATGTCCAGGGACTGGGTAGCATGAAGCACAGAACAGCTCATATCCATACCTAAACCCCCTTCACAGGATATTCTATCCTCCCCATAGGAAATGTTAACTTCAAAACAAAAACATCATTTGAAAGAATGACCAACATTCACTAAAAATGTGTCAAGGACTACAGTATCAAAGTGGAAATTTTATTCTAGCACTTGACAGTCCTCAAGTCCTGTCAGTCCTGGTCCTGTCCATACTAGTACAATAGTGAACACAGAGTGCTGTTACAGTTCTAGATGGAGTATATCTTAACTACTGTGGCCAATGATGCAAATTTGGTGCTAGACCATGTCACTAAGTGCCACATCCAATCTTTCCTTAAACACCTCTAGGGATGGCAACTCCACCACTTCCCTGGGCAGTCCATTCCAGTGTCTAATCATCCTTTCTGTGAGGAAGTGCTTCCTGATATCCAACCTAAACCTCCCCTGTCAGCTTCAGGCCATGCCCTCTCATCCTGTCACTAGCTGCCTGGGAGAAGAGCCTGACTCCCTCCTGAGTGCAACTTCTTTTCAGGTAGTTGTAGAGAGTGATAAGGTCCCCCCCCAAGTCTCCTCTTCTCCAAGCTGAACAACCCCAGCTCCCTCAGCCTCTCCTCATAGGACTTTCCCTCCAGTCCCTTCCTCAGCCTCATTGCTCTCCTCTGGACCCGCTCCAGCACCTCAGTATCCTTCTGGAATTGAGAAGCCCAGAACTGCACACAGTACTCAAGGTGAGACCTCACCAGTGCTGAGTACAGGGGGAGAATTACATCCCTAGACCTGCTGGCCACACTATTCCTGATATAAGCCAAGATGTCATTGGCCTTCTGTGCCACCTGGGCACACTGCTGACTCACATTCAGCCAGTAATCAACCAGTACTCCCAGGTCCTTCTCTGACAGGTTGCTTTCCAGCCACTCACCCCCCAGTCTGTAGCTGCTACTGTGGCCAAAGTGTAGGACCCTACATTTTGTCTTGTTAAACCTCATAGTATTGGCCTCAGTACAATTTATCACAAAATCCTGGTCCCACAAGCTTCCCATGCAGGGACTTGTTACATTTATACCAGTGAACAAAACAATAGCAATACCTATTCTTCAGCCCCAAAACCACGTAGCATCATCTGTCTACTCCATAATACTAGGCTTACTTAGTCTCTAAAGGAGTGTTCATGCCTACTTGAGAATGGTCTCTGGTCCATCCTAACTTTGAGACAGTGACTGGAAATCGACATAAACCAAAAGCCTGTCATAATACAGATAACCCAGTTTCAGCACCCAAACATATTCTAGGAGACTGTTTAATGTATTAATAAAGATGCAGACAGACAGAAACATGCTCTGTCATTGTGTAGCATAACTGTTGCCTAAAGATCTCTTTCTGCCCATGTTCCTGGTAACATTTCAACATGCAAGGTACAAGAAGGGGTGAATAATAATAAACACCTAGGTCTCATCATGGCATACAGGCAGACGCAGCTGGAGTGACTACCCCAGACCAAGAACTGGTGTTCCCAGATACTTAAGCTATCCACTCTATAATCACTTAGATCCAGTATCTCCCTTTCAGCCTGTATGTATGAACAAATGGAATTTGGCTCTAAATAAGACTTGATAGAAAGAAAACAATGTTACTTCCAGAGTCATATTCTGTAAATCCTCTTTATTAAAAAAGCATTCTTATAAGGTACATCACAACCAGCTGTACAAAAGAAACAGTACTGTTCAAATGAGACAGAAGTGTCCATTTACTAAAATAGCTTTGATAATATATATCCGAGAATATAAGGGTTGGGGTTTTTTTATTCACAGTAATTAAAATGTTAATTTAAATAGGTTTTAAAAGGGCATTTTGCAAACTTGCACTTTTTATATTAAGGCAATAACCAAAATTTCAAGAAATATGTTTCTTATATAAAAATTGCTTTGTATTTATTTATTTATTCTCAGTAAGAATAGTAGAGATAGAGTGAAACCAGCAGCCTAGCCACTTAATTTGCACTAAATTTTACTATTAAAACAATGCCAGAAGTAGAAAAATAGCTACTGTAAATCTCTATTTCAAATAAAAAAACAATTATAATTCAAAATGTAGAAATTTATCAAAGGCCTTTCCCATTTAACTGGTACAAATCCAATCCTGTTTGCCTTCAGTGCCATATAAGAGAATGCAAAGATCCTGTTTAGAATGATAATGACAATCCCTGGCTAAGCATGCCCGAAGAAACTCTGTATGGCATGCAATCTATATCTCACAGAGTGAGACTACACTATACAGTACATGGGTAGCAAAACTGAACTCAAAATCAAATAGAGAGACAGGACATATATTCAGTCATTTGAACTGTGCCTTCTCCGCAGAGGGAAAAGACTGGACAAAGTACAGACTGAACTTATTGCATATATGAAATAGGCTTTGCCTATGCACACAGTATTCAGGGCTTCCTGCAGTCTTAAAATAGCCCACCATTCAGTTTGCTTAAATTCCAACACAAGCCATTTCAAGCACTCAGGACCTATATGGAGGATTCAAATGGGACTTCTGTAGTGCAAAGCCTTCCATTTTGTCTGTCATGTCTCAGGCATAAACAGACTATCATAATGATAAATACATCAGAGATGTGTCAATGCAAATGTACGTGTTGTAGGTCAAACTGCCAAAAATAGCTAAGAGAGGATACACAGTTTAATATCACTTTGTCTGTATCAATAGTGTCTTAAAATCTCCCTATGGCAGATGGATTACATAAAGCGAAAACTCTTTTTGTTTGTAAGATAAGCAGTTTGGAACATGGGCTATGTGTATTCTATGTGTCCAAGCCTTACTAGATTTAGGTGTATGATCAATGTCATTTACATTCTAATTTTGAATGTTTTTTCTCTGTAGCAGTTCAAATCCAACTAAGCTAACTTAACACCTATGTGTAAGTCTCTTTGACTTCAGAGTGGGGCACAAAAAATGAGAAGGCCATATTTACACAGCATCAGTTTCAGCTGAGAGATGAAAACCATCAAAAATCAGGTAAGAAAGAAAAAATCTTTTTTACAGTGAGAGTGGTCAAACATTGGAACAGGTTTCCCAGACAGATTGTGAAGTCTCTATCCTTGGAGACATTCAGAACCTGACTGGATATGGCACTGAGCAACTTGCTTTGGTTGACCCCACTGACAGTAGGGGTTTGGATTGGATGACCTCCAGAGGTCCCCTCCAATCTTAACAATTCCCTGACTATCTGATTCATCACTAAATGTCATCTATAGCTTATACTGTCTGAACTTCTACTTGCAAAGTCTACAGCAAAGAATGCAGAAGATTAATAATTACTCTTAATTCCTAGAAATAGGGAAAATATTTATTTCCAGTCAAGTGATGTTTAACTAGTTACACAGTACAGACAAAGGAAAGTTGAGACAAACTTCAAGAGTAACATTATCTTCATATCCCAATTTTTACATAACGAATTTCAGGTAAATTGATACTATTATCATAGCATATTCTTCCCTAAAATAGCATATTTTAACTGTTAAACATAAATTATACAAGCATAAAGTAATGAATGAGTATTTTTTCATAGTAATTTAAACAGGCAGTATTCATAATTAAACACCATCATTTCTTTCCTTTTCCCTTCAGGCTTTTCAATTCTTGTTTCAATGGTACTGTAGAGAAAAAAAAGACACAGATGGTAAAACTTGTTCACTTGTATCCAAATGGAAAAGACAATCTAAAGATACTTCGGTCTCACTGTGAAATACTTAATTAAGGATTAAGAGAAACACAAAAAAGAACATGGGTACAATGCCTTCAATTTACCTGAACTGGAAAATAAATGTTATGCACTGTTATTACCACAGAGTCAAAAATCCTATCAAGTGTAGGGTTTCCCATATTTGGAGGCTTTAAGACACTTTAAAAGGATGACTCAGAAATCCCCCTCTTTGGTCAGGAATTGCTTGCAGTTAGCCATCAGGAGATACTAGCCACATGTAACTGTATGAACTACAGTTACACAAAATAATTTACTGAGACGAGGAGAAAGAATGCCCTCTATCAGCTCTCAGTCCTGAGTTCAAAACTCTCCCTGAGGACTGCTATACATCTTTGTCTGACTGTAGCTAGTGATGGCACCATCCATCTCCAACACAACAGCTGAAGGACTAATGTACAGGATCACTCTGGTTTAAGTTCTAGTCTACAAGATATTTTTGTAATGCCTGCTCTGATATATTGTATTTGTATGTATGTGTAAGTACATTGAGAGACACTTTTGTGGCTCAATTTACTGCACAGTTCCAGCACAGGTTTCTGAAAGTGGTCAATTAAAATCTAATTATTGAAATTATTTTGGCTGGCTAAACAGGTTGATCCACAGAGATACTGCATGTATCACAGCAGACAGGCACCATTATGTACATGCCAGTGACATTTTCAAATCCATAGTTCTCTGCCAAAAAAAACCCAAAAACAACTAAAAAAAAACCCACTTTATTTCTGCAGTCTTCTTTTTCAATGAAATTTGACCAAAATTGCTGTGCCAATCAGAGCAACAGCACAGCTAAGCAACTGCTCATGCTGAATATCTAAATTACTTAAACTAATTTTGTTCAAGTTGAGATCTGCCAACTAGCTAATCTTGGTCATGGAAACAAAGAATTCCTTAATTTGTCAGGGAAGAAATCAGTTCCTCAATACAGCTTAATTGCAGTTTAAATTGTGCAACTTTCAGATTGGAAATACCAAAAATTAGCACAGCACTGTCAAAAAACTGTGCCAACAACACTGTCAAGCACAAAAATGAGGTAGAGTATGAGGAGGTAGCAAAAAACTTGTTTGATAACATGTGAAGTTATCAAAGCACCTGCGTAAGTCTGAGGGAAGACCATAATTAAGGTTTCCTTACAGCCCAGAAGCCAGAGACACCAACCTCTGGGATTGAAGGCTAAGGTTTATTTATCCAAGCCCTCCCTGCTCTACATCTCTCTATCTGTACTGCTACTGGCAACACTGCTGTATGAAGAGAGTTTCAGGATTTTCAAGAAACTATGTGTGTCAATTTCTATTCAGAACAAAAAAGCATCTATTTTATAAATACTGTATAAAACTGTGTAAAGAGGAAAATCTCAAAGCTGCTCATAGATGTTGATAAAAAATACACAACAGAAAGCACAAATTTGGTTTAACACTCAGAATTTTAATTCATATGACTGAATCCTGTTTGGCAGCAGCCTGTTAGGTCTATCACTATCCAAATATAAAGGGAATAAAAAAACAAACTAAACCAAACAATGGCTGGTTTTGTTGCTCCATTTTCCCAAAGGACAGTAACAGCAATGCATGCATGAAGCTGAGGAGGCTCTTCACTATTTCTACTGTACTCCAATGCTCTTCAGAGCAACAGTAAGCTGAATAAATCTTCTTGGTTTTGCCTACCTTCTCTCTTGACAAAACAGAAACACAACAGCATTGTCCATACATTTGAGAAGATTATTCATTATAATCTACAATTCATTATAATCACGATTATTCATTATAATCTACAATTCATTATAATCACAGCATTTCAGCATAAAACACAACATCCTAAAAGCTCAGTGATTTCTCTTGCTAAAATTTACTGTCCACTGTGAGCACCATCACTCTCACTGGTAAAAACCCAACATTTTATTTTGTTGCTACTGAAAGTCCCAGTGTTGCCTTCTCAGAGCAGGAACTGCTAAACTTTGAGACCTGTATGAGACAGTTTTAAAATCAGCACTGAAAAGCTTTGAGCTTTTGACAAATTAATTACAGTATTAAAAAAAACTCTTTACTGATGTTGTGGTTTAAGGGTGAACAGAATGGGGGGGGGGGAACTGGCAGTAACCCCACGACCTTGAGGAGTCAGAGGGCAGCTGTTATTCCCTCCCTTTCCCTGCCACACTCCATAGAACAAGGAGACAGGGAGTTGGGGGGCTCTTCCTTCCCGGGATCTGGGAGCTGTGAGGGCATCTCAGCAGGGCTGGGCCTGACTACATGTGCCCTATGCAATCCACCACCATCACAGAGCAGATTTTGGATATAGGTCTGTACCCTTCTTCCCTTAATACTCCTTACTTCTATTTTTCTCCTCAATACATTTTTTATAGTATTAACTTATAATCTTGGGTGCAGCATTTTTTCCTTATTCCCCTTTTCATCTTCCCCTGGGAGGGAGGGGGTAACTGCTCTGTGTTTCACGTGAGCTTACCCTGAGCCCTAAAAGGAGGAGACAGCTAACAAATCCAGTTCCTTTCACCACGCACAAAAGACTCCTTGGCATTAGATCTGCAGGGAAAGATGAAGATCTCAAAGGGAGATGTGGAAAAAGATGAAGGAAAAGCACAGTGATACACGACACCTGTGTGTCAAAGACTGTGTTCAAGCTGTTAGCATCTCAGCTATGAGAAAGGGGAGGAAGGCAGATTGGTAGATTTGCCCTACACTAATTCTCTGGCCTTCTTCTGAGAATGTTATTTCATTTGTTCTTATGAAAGTATCTTAGGAATCTTGTATGGAATCTATGGTTGCTGACTTCGTATCCTATATGAAGGATATTTTTTCATATAGCCAAAAGATAACTGCCATGGCTTAACCCCAGCCAGCAATTAAGCACCACCAGTCACTCACTCACTTTCCCTCAGTGGGATGGGTTTGGGAACCAGAAAAGTAAAAGCGAGAAAACTCACAGGCTGAAATACAGTTTAATAGGTCAAGCAAAGCAAAACAAGGAATTCATCCACTACTTCCCATTGACTGGCACGTTCAGTCATCTCCAGGAAAGCAGGGCTCCATCACCTGTCACAGTGACTTGGAAAGACAAATGCCATCACTGTGAACATCCACTTCCTCCTCCTCCCCCCACTCTATATACCAAGCATAATATCATATGTTATGAGGTGTCCCAGAGAAGGTGGATGCTTCATCCCTGGAAGTGTTTAAGACCAGGATGGATGAGGCTTTGAGCAACCTGGTCTAGTGGGAGGTGTGCCTGCCCATGGTAGGGGGGTTGGAACTAAATGACCTTTAAAGTACCTTCCAGCTCAAGTCATTCTATGATTCTGTGATAGCCCTTTGATCAGTTGGGGTCAAGTGTCCCAGCTGTGTCACCTGCCACCCTCTGTGCACCCCCACCCTGCTCACTGGTGGGGTGGGATAAGAAGAAAAGGCCTTGACTCTGCACAAGCACTGCTCAACAATAACTAAAAAATCCCTGTGTTATCAACACTGTTTTCAACACAAATCCAAAGCATAGCTCCATACTATATACTATGAAAAAAATTAACTCTACCCCAGTCAAAACCATGACAACATGGTCCTCTCTAAAAACCTTATTGATGTCAAACCCTGCATAAAAGTTTCATGTATATGGGGGAAAAGGAATTAAATCAACACCTGTTTCTTCCCTCACACATTCCCACTGCCATCTTGTCCTTGATATGATGTAGCTACAGCAACACTACTGTTTTCCAAATGACATGTTTTAAGGAATTATACATACCAGTCATGAACTCTGAAATCCACTTCCCCCTAAAATAACACACCTGTAGCCTTAACTACACAATGTAATGATCCAATAGCTCTTTCTGTATGTTATCTAAGAACTTTGCAGAAATTAGTCTTTACCGTGTCGAAAAGAGTTGCTTCAAACATGCTGCTTCAGCTGATATATGAGGAACACGGCTTCAAGCAATGAAAGGTTTATTTCACATCAACAGGTAATGCCAGGAGCTCACAGCTGGGTAATGGACCTATCATGCCTGTTGAACAAAAAAGACATATAGAGAATATATTTTTTCTTTTGTTTGTAACTAAGATAAAGAGATATGCACAGTCTATAAGCTACAAACGCAAATACTACTTGTAGCAAATGAAAGTGTGCTAACATTCAAGCTATGTACAAATGCAGGTTGTGAAATCAAAATCTCTACAGCTGCAAAGCAATCAAAAAAACGATAACACATCCCTATTCATTTTCAAAGAACTGACATGCGAATAAAACTTTGTGAAAATATTTGTATTAGATTTATTTGGTGTTTAGGGGTAGTATTCACTTACTAATTTGGTTTCCAGAAAACCAGTAGACTAGGGAAGAGGGAATTGGGAGAATTTTCTCTACTTTGAGATATGAAAGGAAAGGTTCAATTGAAAAAGTCTCAAGAAAAAGTGCATGACTAGCTTAAAACATAGATATGTACAGCTTAAAATACAGCTGAGTATTCATAATAAGCATAAAAGAAATGAGAAATATGAGAACCAAGAATAACAATCATGAGACATATAGGAACAAGAGTAAAAAAATCCTGAAATGTTTTCTACAATTGCCAACTTCTGTGTAATATCAATAAGACACATGAACTACCTATACGTTTATGCATGTCATGATTACTTTTCCTCTCTCCTATCCCCCTGGATTTGTTTTGTGTTTTTTTATAATATGCAAACTCTCCAGTCTTGGGAAAGCTGACCATCAAGCTACTGTACCTTTAAGAGATGTCTGATGACATGATTACCTCTTGTAAACAATGTCCATTAAAAAGAAGAAACCAGAAATTTAATAATTTGTGAAAACTGTATGTCTAACAAAAAAAAAAAAAAAAACAACAAACCTACACATCAGCTTCCATTTATGACCAAGAAATTTTGCCTTTAAAAAAAAATTCACTTTTTTGTACCCTGCATTCTTGATCTATAGAAGTGAAGTACTCCTGAAGAGCATGTGAGAAAGGAAAGCTCCATGAAATCAATTTACAGAAGAATTGTTAATGTCTGCCAGTGCACATGCATATCCATGTGTGAAGTTATCCTTGCTTTGAGCAGGGCCTTGGACTGAGTGATATCCAAAGGTCAGTCCAACCTCCTCTGCAATTCTGCATCTTACTGCCAGGGATACACAGTGCATAGCAGGTCTGTCATCACAAAAACAGCCTGTCTGATAGCTTGTGTAATGGGGCCATTGCAGAAACAGGGTGGGGCGTGAAATGTCCTTTGATCTCCAGCCTGAATGATGGGCTGGTAAGAACATTACCAGTCAGGTTCTTCCCCTCATTTCTCTGACAGAAACTGCTGTCATTATAACAGCAAGAGGGCCAGATGTGTGTCCACACTTTAGTCACCCCATTTCAGTGTATTAACCTCATCCACTGTGAATAGAGAATTGTGTTAATATGCAAGGTGTGACCAGGACTGGGTCAAGTGCAGCAAGCTGTCCTATTTTGCCGCTTCTGCTAAGTGGTGGCAACCTCTGTCAGAAAAATAGGGCAGGCAGGAGAAATAACATTTCAACATCTAAAATTGCTGCAGCTAAATCTGTCAGAGCCTTTTCACAGGTTTTTGAATATAGATAGGAAGGGTAATTTCTAGCCTGCAGTCCCAAAGCTGCGTGTGTGTTTTCTCATGGTCACCAACTTCTGTATGTGTAATTCCTACTTCTAACATTTTCAGTCATTTCACATGACATTTGCAAGCAGTTCAGTTCCAAGATACACATCTGCCTATAAGAGCAGCCACCTGATCTTTCTTTGGCAGATACCAGCTAGTTTGAGTTCTCCTTCTTTGGATTTATAAACAACTCAGTAATGCGCCATAAAAACCAATATTTTAATTATTAGTTATTTTAAAGAATACTTGCTTCATTCATACATCTTCTTTCATACAAATAAATATAAGTGTAAGGTTTCATAACACAAAACAATTCAGCAAAACAATTTCATATTTTCATCAATAATCTCTCTCACAGTACATAACTCCATTTACTCCACAGGCACCCAAAAAACAGATTCTCCTACTGACCTATAGTTGATGTTAAAGCGTAGGGAGGAAAGAAGAAAGTTTTGCCAAACAGAAAGTAACTTGATTTTTTATGGACTCTGCTGTAGCTTATCCGTGGCTACCATCAAAACAAGAAAGTAATTTCCAACTTTTCAAAAGATGCAATATATATTTTCATGAGCTATATTAGTAGAATTTCAACCTGTGCATATACTGAAACTGCTGGTAACCATTACTTTTAGGGAAGAACTTAAATTAAAGCAAAAGACTATGCTGAAGAGTTTCAGGTTTTATTCTGATCTTTATGACAGGCTTGCAATGATACGGTTCATAAATCTGATGATTTCTTTGTGCCTTAGTTTCTCCCACATGTAAAATTAGATCATTAACTAATGCACAGGGATGTTGAGAATCTTAATTTGTAGAGTCTGCAAAACATTTTTTGATCTTCATGTGGAAATAGAAGTTTACTTTTTTTTCTGTATCTTCTCTTGCTAAGTCTTTCAGATATAGAAACTCGGATAAATACTGAGAATTTTCTGCTTTGAGATTAGCAGACCATTAAAGATAATTTCTTTAGCATGCCCATAATTTTTGATCTGCTCTTTCAGCAGCCAAGAAAAATAATATGCTTAGCATTAGTTATTAGTTTCAAAAATAGAGTACATGAGTGCTCAGGATACTGTTCTACTATCAACGTTTTGCAATGGGCACATACTGGAAAACATAGAAGGCACAGAATTTTAGAATTTAAATTTTTAGAAGTTATATTTCCCTCAAGGATATAAGGTTGATGAGTACTTAGCTTTTATTGCTTCATCGTGTTATCAAAAGATTTACTTACCACAATAACAATTTGTACTAGCAAGGGTGATTCGCAGAGGCCTTGACCAAATAGGAAGCACTGTGCTAGAGCTACAGGGGACCTCAATCCACGGCATGCATAGCTTAGACTTCACAATAGCCCAGGTTTACTCTAGAAAAGGTTTTTGTTCTGGTGTAGAACACAGTCTGCATCAGAGACAGAAGCAATAGATACAGAGAATCATTATGATCTTTCTTCAGTTGAAGATTTAGTAATTTACCCCCAGGGTTTTGAGCATGAGTTGTCAGAATGCTGTTTTGGAAGACAATATAAAATTAAAGCAATGAGCGTGCAGAGGTCCATGTGGAGGTTGTGAAGCCTACTGAAACCTTCTGGAAAAAAAGTATCCTGTCCTGCTGCTGACTATTCTTTTGGTTGAATTCGGAAGCTGATGCCATCGATCTCTTAAATTCATAATCAGAAGGACATATGGTAGTGTGGGAAAAGGAGTAGGGTAGTGGCAGAGGAAGAAGAAATCATAGGGTCATACTCACAGTTCTTAAGGTCATACTCACAACATGAGAGAGAAACATCTGAACAGACTAGGAAGAAGGCTGAGTTACATCAGATGTCCATGGATTTGAAAGGAGCATCCACAGTATGGAATGGACTGACTATTGATGGCATCTTTCCATGCAAGTACCAACAGCTATCAGATAAAGCTAGTTGGAATCATACTCAATACAAGCAAATAAAATACAAAACCAAAATATTTAAGTTGGAACAACTAATTCTAATAAAACAACAAAAAACAACCTTATGCCTATTTCCACTAGAAACAGTCTGTTAAGAGAACACAGCTGGGATCCCAAAGCAAAGTTATGCATCTGAGCAGCATACAGTCACTTGACTTAATATTGATTCTAAAAGGCCAAACATTGTTTATGTTTCCTTATTTTGGAGTGATATTGCATGTGTGTGGATGTAATTCTTTCTGCAATGTAAACACATATGAGTATTTGTATCTTAGTATTGAGAAGTCAGCCTAACATGCTCACAGTAAGATTTCATTTGGGGCACATTTTCTTCACTGCCTTTGGTCTGTGTTGCACCGTGGCAGGAGCACAGCACAGCACTAGTGCTTGTATTACCAGCCTTAGGAGACTCATCATGTTATTACTTGATCTGCCCCTGGTGCTGAGCCAGCTCTAAGGTGCCTGAGCTACAAACAAGAGCTGAAAGTGATTTGAATAGCAAGATGAGCAAATTCCTCACAGCTACTGCAAGTCAGCATAATTTCACATCCTTGATGCTGGGCAGGCATAGGTAAGTGGCCAGATCAGCATAAGCTGACCAAGAAGAAGACTTAAAATATTTGCACAGTTCTGCTTTGCACTCATTATCAAGCACTGTCTGTGTCACACTACACTCTGTCAGGAAAAGAAGTCAT
>JANHFX010018278.1:0-33986 GCA_027560015.1 Chloroceryle amazona | reverse complement strand
AGTATGGAATATATAATATATTCATAGTATCATCTTATTATATAATAACTTATTAATAGAATTGTGTTATCAACTTACTAATATCTTCTCACATTATTATTAATTATTAATTATATTATCAACTTATTATCAGACCCTTGGGGGTCTGATGATTGTAAAAGGAAGAGAAGCTTTTAGAAGAAAAGTGAGAACACTGTAGAGACTAGGACAGTAGACTAAAGAGTATTTTTTAAAGAGAGATGTTATCACTAATGTTAGGTATGGTGTCAACACCTCATCTGTAATGCATTTGTGTTTTTGTAGATCAAAGTTGTGGGATCCAGAATTTATCCTCCACTTTCCGAAGCTTCTGAATGATAAAATGTAGCCCAAAAGTAGCATGAATAAGGATTTGTCTACATAAAGCTCAATATAAACTTTTCTGCTAATCCAGCTAGGGATATTTAGAAGACATTTAACTTTACCTAAATGAGCCACAGGTCGCTATATTACATTTTTAGGGAAGTGATGCTGGGGAAGAAGCAGGGAATGGGATTAAACAGAACAAGCTGATGTCTACACATGCAGGCTACTTTTTAATACGGAAGTTAGCATTTCCATTTTTATACCTTCTTTTATTTCAGTGTGTACTACAAACACGGCAAACTGTTTATCTGTCCTTGTCATTACAATCATACTAGAGAAAGAAGCAGGAACAACATTGAATTTGTGGTTCTTTAGAGATGTAACAAATCTTTTCTTCACTAGATGGCTCCCATCTACTCCTAAGAATTAATGTTGAGTATGGCAAAAAGCAAAGGTTTAATTTTCATAGAAGACTATAAAATGATAGAGGGCTTATTCTTTATGTTGAATGCTTTTACTGCTTCTTTGTGTTCTGTGTCATATTTCTTTTGTACTTTCAAGGGTAAAGTTTCACAATATACATCTACTTCAACTATTTTATATTCAATATTTGTGTCACAACTGGTTATAGCCCAGAAATTTGCATGAGAGATGTATCCATTACACTGGCTCAGACTTTGAATAACAGCGGTCAGAATAAATTATAAACATCAAAATACCCCTTTCTCTCTATCATTCTGAAATAACCATGAGTCTAGAATTTATGAAGATGCTGTGCCAAATCCTCAGCAGGTATAAATCAATTTGGCTTCACTGAAGTTGATTGCTGCCAGGTGAAGATCTGCACCTGCAATTTAGATGCTGGCCTGCAGAGCACAGCTTGACTTGTTTTCTTTTTCTTAACTCCAGGTTATGATAATTGAACTCATTTCGGCACACTTCTCACTTCTGAGTCAAAACTGGGCCACCTGGGCATTGGACTTAAAATCAATGCACATCTCTTTGTTATAAATCAAAATAATCTTTTCGCAAAGAAGAGAAGAAACCTGACGAAAGACTTCAGAGCTGGGAAATCAGTTTTTCAATACCACATTAGTGGTTGCACTCAATAGCATGGTGACTCTGATGCAAGCAGAAGCAAACTACTGCTCAGCTCCATCAGTTTGCCTCTTACAGCCACTAGATGACAGTATGGTAACACACGTATCACAACAGGCTGCACAACAGACCTTCCTTGCTGAATTCTTGGCAGTATTCAGACTTTTTTTACAGAATATAGAGAAACTCATCAATACTACACAGCTAGCCTTGAGTAGCAGTGCTTAATTATATCCCCAGTGATTTCATACAGTAATATACCCAAAGGGTAGTGGATGCTATTATTTGGCCATAGACCCGAACTGGGCTTTATTTAGACACAGACATTACACTAAATTGGTAACCACCCTCTATTTTTGTAGCTACCCATCCAGAGCTGGAGTGAGACATTTTGATGGAAAGGGCAAGATAATTACACTTCCCTAGCAGGAAGTAGGAGAATGGCTGAGGTAACATTTACATTCCGCCTCATGGGCATCCCACTCACTGCCAGTTTGCCACTTCTCCCACCTTTTCCATTTCATGCTCTCCCTCTTGAGAGGTCTCCTCTCCCATCCAATTGAAAAGCTTCTGGCTAGAAGGAGACATGCGTGCAAAAAAACACCTTGAGCACACAGCTGTCATCATCTCCACAAACCCTTTCTCTCCCAATTCACATAGTTTGTATTCTCCTAACACAGCAAAATTAAAAACAAACTGTTCTTTCTCCCAGCTACTCTGTAAAGTAAACAGTCAAAACCCTCCAATGCACATTTTTTTCACTAAGTAAATCTTAAGGCTCTGGTTTCTTTTTACCCACAATAACAAGATCGGTTCTCCTCCCAGTAGGCTGGACTGCTTCTTCCCAACCAGTAATACAGATCTCAGGGAATGGGAGAGCATCTGGCTCCAGTCTTGCACAACACCTCTCACATCACAGGTGGTTTCACAGACACTTATATTTCACAGAGTATCTTCAGCTCCCTGTGGTGGACAAAAACCCCATCTCTTGATTCATAATCTGTGGCAGACAGGTTGAGTGATGCAGACCTGTTGGCATGACAGCGCAAGCCAAAAACTGAAAACCAGAATTCCTAGTGAAAAGAGATTGACCTTTGGAACAAACTCATGCACATATTTACATACACAGCTAAGTGAGCAGAATGCTTGCTAAGGGGAAGTAGTCCAGAAAGTGCAAGGGGTAGAGTCACATACACCGCAATCTGAATATAGGCTAATTATCTACTCTAGGTTTTGATGCCACCAGCATCACAAGTCACTGGGTTTCCCATAAAAACTAGATTCGAATATAGACCTAGGGGAAATCTTTAGTTTCTGCTTTACTGGAAATTTGGTTACTTTGACATCTTTTTGGTTTAATTCAGGATGAAAGTATATTTGTAAGATTTTCGTATTTTAAAATCCTTGTATTTGTTTTATCTTATTTAATGACCGGACACATAATAATGTATAAGCTGCTAGTTGTATAGCATAACACTTAAAGGAATAATTTTCATAATCAGTAGGAATATCTTCTACTTAATGTTGGTTGAACTATTTATTGCTTTGTATTCAGACCGTTTACAGAGTCATAACAGTCCCAGAAGTAGAAACCAATTCAAGTGTCAAACTCTTTCAGTATGGTAAATAACAGAACTCTCAAAAAGATAACTTGTTCCCATTGGAAATTAAGATGTAAAAGATACAGTAAAATATTTCAGGCATTATACTAAATACTGTTGCTGACATGGTGTATCAAAAAATATAATCAAATCTGTTCCTGGGTCCAAATCACACGCTCACAGAATTGTCACCATTGGAAAAGATCACCAAGATCACCGCATCCAACTGTCAACAACAATAACAACAAAGAACAAATAAAACTTCTTCAGAACTCAGAAATTAAATTCCAAAAGGAAACATCTTGAAAAATGTCTACTTCAAAACTACTTTGTCTGTTCTGAACATTCATCATATTTTACATTTTAAATTGTTTTAATTTAATCTTATTTCACATTTCATCAAAAACTGTAACAAAAAAGTCCAACCGTCTGCTATTTTGCAGTGCATATTTGAACTGGTATTTCCCAAGCTTACAAAAAATGAAGCACTGCATTTTATTTATATGAATAAGGACACTTTATATCCCATGTACAAATATTAATATTTACAGTTCTTCTCTGTGACATAAGACAGTTTCTCACAGCCAAGGAGGAGTTCTGCTGTTAACCTGCAACCTGTCAGAAAACCGTATTTTCAGGGATAAACAAGTTACTTGTCAGGGCAAAGCAAGGGCCAGCTGGTCCAGGAGGGATGGAAAACCAGAGCTGAGCAGGATAACAAGGTAGGTGAGAGCAGCACCCTACATCAAGGAGCCACGATGCAGACTGGCACAAATCCAGGTGGCAATCAAGGTCAGACATCATCCAGTGATGTCCCAGAACATCCACATCAATGCAGGGCTCTCACCAGCAATGGAGCTCCCCTTGGACTGAGGGAGATAAATGCTTTACCCTTGCCAAGTCCTTTCCTAGAAAGGGGATGCAAGTCTGGCCCTAACATCAGTAATGCAAAAACACAGCCTTAGCAGCTACAGTTACAGAATATAGTTGAATGAAACATGCACTTTATGTGAAGAAGTCATTCAAGAGCATGAATGGGTGACTTTATAAAAAAAAAAAGCAACTAAATTGTTATTGTTGCCTTCTTAAACTGCCACAACATGCCCCTTAATTAGGAAGAACATAAAGAGGGCTATGGGGAAATATTTATGATGAAAAATCATCCATCAAAAGTAAAGTACATCAGAAAAGCCTAAGAAACCTCAGTTCATGCTTGCCAGACAGACATGTTCCAGAGCCTTCTGTAAAGCCATACAGACTAATGATATTACAACACAGGTTTTAATGCGCATGGAAAATACCCCAAATAAAATTAATTCATCATTTGATTTTTTCTTAAAACAATAGCTCCAGATTCTGCTGAGAGTAATGGAAATCTTACCATGCATGTCAACAGGCTTCGTGCAGGCTGAGCACTACATGCAACATTGACTTCTGCCTCCAGCAAGGGTCCACCTATAGGGGTCAGCAACTGAAGGGTGAAAAAAATGATCAAGGGCTCATTTATTTCCAATCCATCTATCGTTTCTTGCCTGGTTCCTTCTAGGTGTAAATATCAGATTTGCAGTCTTTGCTTCTTGCAGGACAGCAAGAGACCTTGCTTCTTGCAGGACAGCAAGAGACTTTATACACTAGCCTTGTTTCCCTTGCCCGAGTAGTTAAATTAGGACTGATGCAGCCAAGGTAAAGGGCTCTGACAATACAGCTAGTTTCCTTTCTATCTCTTATATCAAGAGCCGCAAAAATATATCCTGAAGAACAGGACATCTGGGGGAAATAGTTGTTTTTTCTATTGCCTTTATTTTTCTTAAATTTTAATAGAATTTGAGACTGCTTAAATGCTTCACACCTCAGGGCAATATTTATGAATGTGGTGTGATATCCAGCTAAAATAGGAACATTAGACATCTGAACAAGATTCCCACCTTCTCAAAAGCCCTCTTTTCATGTGTCTGAGGAAATCAAACATTATAACAGAGGCTTTCAAAACCTGGTGAAAAATAAACAGTTAGCAACTTCAGCACATAAATAATGAGGGAGCTCCAGATATCTGTAATTCAGGTTTGGACTGTTTTAATATAGCTACAATGATTTGACAGAAGTATGTTAGAGATTTAAATGGTCTCTGAGGATTTCTGTAGCAGGCAGGAAACAATCATGATACTCAAAAGGTGTTGTTCTAAACAAACAAATTGCTCCACTGGAATTGTTAGCACCCTGCAAATTCTTCAGAGTCTTTGAATATTAGAGAAGAACTATATTCACATTATTGAATAGATTTCAGTAGAGAGTTGGAAGAACACCTGACATGTAGGAATCATACCTATCTTTTCTTAGCAAGAAAGTAAAGCAATCAAAGCACTGTTCATTTCTTAGAGTGACTTCTCTAGAGCTGGGCTGATATTCAAATACAGAAATTTGCTACTGATCTTCAAAACTGATAGTAAACATATATATATAATGGATTAAAATTCACAGAGTAAATATAACAAGCAAAATGGTTTGTTTTCTTATGTGTATAATAATAGCATCACATCAAATACAGTCAGAGTCTGTGGATGTGAACAGAACTGTATGGTCATGGGCTGTTCATACACCACAGCACTGTAGAGTTGATATGAATTGGTCTTGTCCTGCTCTAGGGAAATCTCAGGGACCACACACCACATCCACTCTGGATATCCTGTAGACCAATATCCCATAATGATCAAATAAGTATCTTGCTTACTATGCTATATAAATGATCACTTCTCCTTAACAATAAATTTTAAACACTGTGAAAGATATTAATGAAAAAACACAGTGATTTGGCAGTCATTTTTCTATGCCTAACAGCAAGATGAGGTATCATGCAACTGGCCCTTGGAAGATCCAGAGTGATTCACCATTTCCCTTGTGAAATTATGTTATTGGTTTTTTTTTAAATATACATCACATTTTCCATCACATGCAATTGTAAATCGAATACATAAATTATTTCTGCAAAATTACTTATTTCTGCTATATACATAATCAAGAAAATTTTGGAAATTTTTGCTGCTTTTCGGGGGGTCATCCTTACAATCTGAGTAAATGTGTAATCTGTTCTCCTACCAAAAGGAATTACTAGTTAAATCACTTGTATGAGGTTCATCTGCCTTAAATGGTGAAGGGCTGGTATTTTGTTCGTTTTGTAACAAGATGCACCAAGATCATGTTATACAAAAGTGAAACACATTACCTTGAAGAAATTATCTGAGGCCTGAAATAGTTCATGAACTGAATCACTCTCAATGAATGAATGCAGAAACCCAAAATCTTACTTTTGCCTTTAGCCAACCCAAAACACCTCTCTGGCTGAGATCCCTATTTTGGTGATAAATTACAAGAACTTTGTCCTCCCTCAGCACTGAAATTCAGTTTACTTAAGTGCCTCCTTGTCATATACCTGTTAACTGTTTAATAAAGACACAATACAGCATTGGTAGGACTCCTGATTTTTTTGGTTTCCTTTGACTGTTCTTTTTGTTGTTGTTGTTGTTTTTTTGTTGTTATTTAAAACAAACAAACAAAACAACACAACACTTTCACATCCAAAAAACTTACAGTAATATTTGTACTTGTTAACTGGAATACACAAAATATTCTCCTTCTTGATGAAATATCCCTGTAGCAGTACAAGCAATTAGCATTTATAATTATGAATTTTGCTAAGATGAAAGAATATCAGGAATTTACTACTTCTTCAGAAATAATCAATCTAACATCTAGACACTAAACTCTGCCTTCCCTTACAATCATGCAATCACATTTGTTAACTGTTGTGAGGGCATAATTTAGCCCCAAACCACATTTTTATCTAAATATATATATATTTTCCTACAGAAAAAAAACAAGCTATGCCTCATCACTGCTCTTCCCTTCTGAAGGGTAAATACTGATATTTGAAATACCTAAATTGTATTTACAGCTGTACAACACTGATGCCACATACCTGCAAAATATCACTTGTACCTATAAACGTGGTAACTTGTACAATCAACTTAGAAACTTTTCTTAAGATAAAGAGCAGACAAGCTTAGACATTTTCTTTGTCAAATTCACACACAAAATACATGGTAATATGACATGCAACATCATTCCACCCTCCAGATGCCACCATTTCCACACAGTCCTCCTCGTCATATGCATTGTTGGGCTCCCCACTGCGCCATTTGTTGAAGGTCTGCATGGGCGATCGGTCAGAATAGACAAAATTTCCTTCTTTCTCTAGGTCATTAATTCCAATGAAAACTCTGGTGAGCCCGGCTTGGTTGATGTACGAGGCAATCAGATTGTTGGCAGTCTCATCCTTGGGCATGCTGAGTGTCCCTCCTCTTCCGTGGCAGTAGAGCTGGGCTTCCTTGTATCTCTTCTCTTCCTTCACGAGCAGATATATCTTATTATCTGTCTCACGCACACCAGCAACAGCTGCGGGGGAGGGCAGTGCTGAAAAGTGAGCACTCGCATTTCTATAAACCAAGTTACTGTACACCCCAAAATATTTTCACAAATCAGATGTGGAACGGTGCCACTCTCTATGAGCAATTGCACCAGTAAAATGAGGCAACAAGAAAGGTAAATATTTGTATAAAATTAACGTACCATTTTTTATGAATTTTAGCTCTGTTGTCAGCTGGGCCACTTGGATATCCATTTCACCAATAGCCTTCCTTAGCTGGCTGCACTCACAGGGGATGCCTGTGAAATGACACAGATACACCAAAATCAACAAGTTTCTAATTTCAATAATTATCTAAACAATTCTTTGAAAAGGCCCAGCCTGGTAGTCCTGTAGAGAAAAATCTAGAGCCTTCAGTACCCTGCACCATCGTCTGGTCCTTATCGGTGTCAGAGAGATATTCCCATAAAAAAAAAAAACACAGACTTTTTTTAAAACTAAAGACATATGTCAAAATTTCCCATTTTGAGTAAAATTATTCTCTTTAGTCTTCTCCAAGGAGCACTTCTTCCACAGCAAAATTCTACACACTGCATTGGTCACTTGTTCCTCACAAGGAACATAACATGGCAGATCCAAAAGGCTAATGTTCCAACTATGTAATGCACATAATTACCTGCAAAATGTAGTTCTGTACTTTTGAAAGTACAGTACTTCTTCCAATAAAATAAGACCATAGAAAACTATCTATTAACCCAAATTAATATTGGTTTAACAAAGATAATCTGAATGAGAAAAATAAAAGGATAATTGTTACATCTATGAGATCAAATCTCAAAACGAGGATCAATTACAGTTTTCAGTTCTGTGTGTAATTATTCAAATCTGCACTTGACTACCCAATTACTCACTTAGGTATCTAAATCAGTCTAAGAACAAAGCCCTTACACTGAAAAACTGTGCTCAATGACTAGGTGACAAATTATGTTCTTATGAGAAAACTAATTGGTGCATCTCTAGTGCACCCTGCCAGGAAAGGACAAATTAGGTAAAACATGAATCTGCCACTTTGGTAAGGCTTACACTTCTTATGCCAGGCTTTCATCTTTTCCTCTGGAAGATCTGTATTCCTGGTAATTTCCTTTTCCTATAACAATAATTGATGGAGGGATAGGAGCTTCCACCCTGCCCCTTTGTGCTGTCTGGAAGCCAGAGGAGGATATGCAGACATATCCCTTTGCGCTGGTGATAAATGATACAGGCAGTTGCACTTCAGATCCCACTAGTCTTCTGAGGACCCACTAGACCTCTGAGGAGCTCTGAGTCATTGTTTCAACAAATACACTACAAGTCCAGCAACTATGGCAGTTTCAATAATTTTAAGTAATTTGAAAATATTACAGTGCCTATGCAAATATTTAATTTCTCATTATTTCCCCTGGTATGTAAACAGACATATATTGCTGGTGATGATGCATGCATCTTCTGAAGTCCTTCACATACACTAGGTGTGTCATGGATTACCTGGGTCACCATTAGGACCTGGTGGTCCTATGTCACCATTATCTCCTTTTTCACCTAAAGACATGAAAAAGAACATAAATTCAAGGCAGATCTTTTTGGTCAACAGTTTGTTTAGCACTTGTTTGTTTTTTTCATTAGTAACATTCAAATGTGAAAAGTAGACATACACACAAGCAAAAATAAAGATTTTTTTTGTCCTAGACATTCCACAGCAAAGGCCAGACAAAACTATGAAACTTGAACACAAAGAATACGTACTACTGTCCATTTTTTTACATTCATGAACTTCACAGAACCAGTACAGTCAGATGCTGTAGATAGAAAAGGTCTGGATATGCTATACTGGTGCCTAAATCTAGATTCCCAATCTAAACGCTTAAGTAAACATTGGTGCAAATGACTTAAAGTCACATAGGAAGTCTATGGGTTAGGCAAGATTAGAATTCAAGTCTCCTGGCTCTTAAAAGTCTGCCAAAATTCAGTGTATCTTCCCATCTGTTCCTCTTAACTGCCCACAGTTGTGTGATGGTGACCAAAACTCTTTATTTAGCCTTAAACCAGCATTCTCACCCTGCTTTAAGGTTAAATATACTGCTGCCAGAGTGAAAAGTAACTGGCTGAGGTCTCAGTCAGCTGGCTGACTACAGTGTGAAAAACTCCCTATTATACTAAATTCAGATGTTTCTCAAGCCCAAAAGTTTTTCTCAAACATAAATGATCACATATTTTTCATCCAAAAAGGAGATGGAGTAACAACAACTAAGCATACCTTTTGAACCAATAGGACCAATTTTTCCATGCCGTCCCATGCTGCCTTTCTGTCCTTTGTCCCCCGTTTCTCCTGCACATAACAGAGAGATGAAAGACACAAGGTAACAAAGTAGTCTGATTCATTCAGATTCTAACATGTTTGCGATACCTGTTTCTTCAAAGAGCAAAACCACACTATAGCTCCATTATTCATTGAACTCCAGAGGTCCAGCTCACTCACTCTTTATGAAGAACTTACATATAAGAACCTAGACAGTGATTTAACCTTTGCATAGCAATTCACATTAACAGAGCATGCAAGTGTAAATGGAAACAAATCTTAGCTGAGAGTCACTGGAAAATCTTTTGCAAACTTCTTTCAGATGATCATGTGAGAATTATGTTGAAAATGGTGAGGGTTTGCATCCAAATATGGATCAGATGATCAAAACTATCATGGAGTTGAGAAGACCTAAAGGATACAAGCACAACTGATAGTTTCATCTAATACAGCAGCTCCACTATAACTGAGGGCTGAATTTGGGCTTTATACGTTATAAACACCGTGGAGGCAGTGACATCCTCATTCTTTGCTCTTTCACTTGAAGATGACATTAACAAATAATGAAAATAAATTGAAATCTTACACAGACATATATATATACACACAGACACATGCCTGTGTTCACACAAAGTCTGACTCAAACCAGCAATGAATATTACTAATTTTAAAGACAGTTCTACAGAATACTTCAAAGTCAAGTTGTAGCAAAGGAGCTGCTAAAAAGAAAAAAATCTATTTCTTCAGCTATGTTTTTACAAAAACCAAACCAAACCAAAACAAAACAAAAACAAACAAACAAACAAACAAAACCCCAACAACAAACTAAAAACTTTAAGGACAATTGAAATTGTCAATAAATCTTCATGAACCAGCCACTGGCATCTATATGTGCCCATGAGGCATACCCAGAAATCTAATGTAAGACAGCTTGATTCAGATTTTTCTGACTTTGACCTCTTTCCTATTAGTCGTACTGTCCTGTGTGATGTAATGTGAATATTAGAATGGACCCAGGAAAAACAGGATTTTCACTGGAACAGGCAGGTTCTTTGCCATCACTTTCCTCACAAACCAAGCTGAAGCACTCTTACTAAGAAATGTGTGCCACAAGCCAAGTATTGATATCATTGATCTGAGGTTCTTCAGAGGACAGAGGACAGATAAAACATGCCTGTAGCATTATACATTTTTTTCTGGATGCTTTTTCTCAAGCATTATGAAAAATACTTATCTTAATGGTGTGAATTTGAGAGAAGAACTTTAGCCTTTAACAGCAAAGCCTTCTTCAACCCCACGTCTACAGAGTTCATCTACAGTTGAAAATAATGTGTTAGTTACCTAATAAAGTAAATACAGCAGGCTTACACATGACTGAAGGTTTTGACTTAATCCAAGATGTTCATAGTCAATAAACTCTACATATTCTAAGCTTGTCAGACTATTGTTTCTAAATGATAATTTGGTGTTGGCATTGTTTAGGGAGGATTCCCTGATTTCTTTTAGGCAGAATTTCTGAGACCTATGAAATGAAGCCTGTCATTATGTTACACTCAATATGTAGCGAATGTGACAGAATTTGCCAGATGCTGCAGTTCCTACATCCTGAGAGGCCTCAGGAAATAATACTGCATCTCAGTGTACTTTGTTGATAACTTTTCCTGCATGCAATACCTGAGCAAACCAATGCTCCACCATCAGATTTAGGCCTCTTTGTAACATGATTTCTAGGAGAAACATGGTCTAGAGGTAGCACAACTGAACAGCTGCATCATATGAGATGGGTTTCCCAGTGTACCACACAGTATTAATGGAGAACAGGTATGGAAGGACTACAGGGCCAAAAAGCCAAATGCTTTCTGAGGCTCTCATCCCGAAAAAACCCAAGACCGAAATCACTTTAGGAAAGACTGATGCAGTTTTTTCAATGGTTATTGAAAACATTGTTGATGATTACCACTGGGCTAAGCTTCTGTCTTACTTCAGGAAGTCTCAAGCAATTGTCACTTGATGGCGTGAGTCAGGAAGAAACCATTGCCCCTGAACAGAGAGAAACTGGTCTTGATGGTTTAATTATTACTGGCAAGTCAATGTTTTTCCTTTGTATCCAACAAGGATCAAATTCAGTCCCTACTGGACATGGAATAAATTCTTTTTTGCTTATGCTATATATTCCCTCTGGAAGAATGGAAGTAATCTGCTCAGCCAGCTTGAAGATCTACTTTCTGGAATATAGCTTCACTTTCAGAGCAGATTGATTGCTTGCCTTAAAGATGCAATCCATTGGGCTGTGCAGGTTATAAAGGTACTGATGTTACCATCGGATATTTATCCAATATATGTATCCTTGAAAATCTCTAAAGTATAAGCTTGTAATGAGTTTATCAAGTTGCTCTGAAAGTGATCTTTCTTGCTTTGGATATTTATGAATTGGGATTACTGTAAGAGATTGACAGATATTTGAATGTTTTCTCTCTTCAGGCTGCTACACACAAAATTAAATGCATAGATCTAATGTATAAAAAAATAAATAAATTTCTAAAATTACTCCACTTTCTTTCTTATAAATACTGCCCAGAAAATGAATTACTTCTCAGTAATAGCCAGTGATGTGATCTGCTCAGAAGTAAAAGTGTGTTATCTCAGACAATGAAGACATGCATTAAGTCTCCTGTGCTCATTAAAAGATTTGGATTTGGTTTTCTCTTAGCCCCAGTACTCCAGAGGCTTGCTTATTCTGCTTCTTCTGCAGAATAAATCACAAGGTTTCAAGAGAGATCCATCTGCCTTGAGGGTTTCAAAATTTTTAATACCTTTCGTGAAGTCCTTTTTAATGGTCATATGATTGCCAAAAAAGCATGCAGTCTAAAGTGTCTTAATGAAAGCAGGTTGTGAGAGCTGGAAGGAAATGAGGACAATGAAAGAAATTAAGTCTCCATAGACCAAAAGTAGGAAATCTAACAGAAAGTTTGAATGGAGAATATGAAGTCAGTCATTTGTCATCTGTCAGATGAAGGTGGTATACACTGGAACCAATTATAGTAGACTTAAAGGATTTTGGAAGGAACTGAAGGGAACCAAACTCTAAATGGTCTTCTTGGGGGCCTTTTCAGGACCACAAAGAAGAGAAGAAATAAAATAACAGAGATTAATTGTGGGCTGCACAACCAGTGAAAAAAATTGAGAGCTTTGGCTCTGTGCAACACTGTAAATGGAGGTCTTCATATGGGATGGCCAATCTCTTCAGGCAGGATTAATTGGAACAGACAAGAAGATATAAAACTACTTAAATTAAAAAAAAAAAAAAGGTGTCAAAAGACAAATCCAGCAGAAACAAAAATTCACAATGTCACAGACAAATTGAATTGCGTCAAAGGGAAGAGAGCAGTAGTCTACTTCCCATACTTAAGGATTTGAAGACAAAACAGAGAGAAATTCTTCATGATTTGACATAGTGGACGTCATAGACACCTACCTAACAACAAAAGCAGAAGTGTACCACATGTGACCAAAGGCATCTTGACTCTAGTGACATATCTGACAGCAGTCTTCAGAGGATACTTAGAAAATTAATGTGAGATATAGACCAAGATTATAATGTCTTTCCCCCAGTGTACCTCCTTAGTCTTGCAACAGCCAGTATTCCCAAAGAAAATATTTACCCTGATTTGAATGAGAACAGCATTTTTAAAGGATATAATGCTGTTATGGTATGGTAGTAATCTACAGTCAGGACACTTCACTTTGTAAAGCTATTGGCAACTGGAAATCAGAAGATTCCAAATACACCAATAGACTATGGTACTGCTTTTCACTAAATAACCTAAATTATCCACATCACTGATTAGCTAGGGAACAGTGGTTACAACAGAGTTACATTTTACATGAACAAAAAATGGATAATCCCAAGTGGCATTTTATGTAGTTGGGGGCAAATAGATTTCACTTAGCATTAGCCTCCTGAAAGTTAAGTTTTCAGTCTAAACTATTTATCTAAGCTCCCTTGGTAGGAAATGGAGGAATAAACACCTATCAGCAGTGATTCATCCCTCTCATATTAGAGAACTATCTTAATGACAAAGTGAAACTTTAAAAGCTTTGCATAACAAATGGTAAAAATAAAAGAGGAAACTAGTATCAATCCATGCTGACTAGAAATCAGAAAGGCTATAAAATTTGCAAAAGAAACTAAAGATAGTAAGAAAAAAATCAATCTTGGAAGGCAGAAGGGAACTTAAAGGATTTTCAAGTCCATTCATAAGAAAATAAATGGAAATAGTATGGTCCATTCCTGAATGGGGGAGTTTCTATTCAAATGCACAATACCACAAATAACTGCCCTTACAAAATATGTATCTTCCCAGAATTTTGTTAACAACATAATACCAAGCTTGTTCAGACCAGTGGTCCCTCTAGCCCAAGACTTTGATTCCTACAGTGACAGGAGAAGGTGTGATACAGGGAGACCACACAACCCCAGCCACTATCTGCAGTCCATTACAGATGGAGTTGCTGAATCAGTCCCTCAGCAGTTTTCATGAATGTCTCCAAGTTCAGGTATGATGGGACCTGGGGATTCTGCAGCCTCTATCATATTCTTCTCAAACTATACTGATGCAAGAGTCTCTTATGAGGCAGCTCCTCCATCTTCTTCACAGTCTTGGTGCAACTCTCCAACCTCTCATGTCCTTCTTGAGAGACAGGGTCCATAACCACAATCATTAGACAGAGCAGGTCAGGCTTTTATCCATAGAAAAATCAGCTGCAAAAATGAGCTTCCTGTTTTGTCCTTGGTATCTTTTCTGATGAAGGGCAGTGTTTTGTTTGCTTTAGTGCCACTGTTAATGACTTCAAAACAGTTCTTGAGTTTTAAGAGACAGACCTGGCTTTTTGCATCATGGAAGTATTGATTAAATTATGCATCCCTAATGTCCCTAGGCAATATATTTATTTATACTGAAGGCCATCTGCCATCTTTTTTGTCCACTCAGTTTATCACAGATTTTCTTAAAATCCTACTGAGTTCAGGTGGAACTGAAAGACAATTTTGAACCAGATACCCACTTTGTGAATCCACAACTGTGAATGTCAGGACTTTTACATGGAATCCTGCCTGCAGCACTCCTTAGTGAGCAATAAATTAATGTAAAAGTCAACTCAGAAATACAAAGGATTGATTGATTACATATTAATGAGCAATCAGTAATACTAAAATATAAATTAAGATATTATTATCTCTCTTTAGAATTTGATTATACAAATGACTGAGCACTCTGGCTCCAATCCAGTTAAATTAATGAGTCTTCTCTCATACTTAAGAGGCTATGCCTGTACTCGTAAACTAAATGCCTGGGACTGTTCCCTGGCAGTGGGAACCAGGTGGCTGAGAATGGTACACCCCACAATATTAAATTGCCTTACTCTTCAAACCAGGATAATCATTTGCAAGCTGATCATTGTGTTAGCTCCCAAAATGTGCCCAAGAATTGCCTGGGAAACTGTTAGCTGGCAAAAATCAAAATCATTGTGCTAACAATGCAAAGGTAGAGTTTCAGCAGAGTTCCAAGTCTAAGAATTGGTATGTGACTCTGTTTCATATACCATTATAATGAAGTATAAATGAATTACAATGTATAAAGGCTGAAATTAAAATACCAAAATAATATGTTTACGAACGGTTATGGCTCTGAGAGAACGAAAATGTCTTGAATAACACATTTTTAGTGTGCTTTAGCATTCCTTTGATTATGCATTCCAACAGTAAATTCATCTCCTCCTCCTCATTTTGATTGCCATAAGCAGAATCCATGCTATTCTGGAAGTATTCACAGTACTGTATTGTTGCTGAAATATCTGTGTGGAATTTGTATACATGTCTCAAGGTTTAGGGTCAGAGCCGCCTGCTAGACCTATAACAGATGCTCTTTGTTAACTCCTCTCCCTTCCCAGAGAGGAAAAGAAAGGGAGTAAGGGAGAGAGACTTACCAGTTAGAAAAGGAAACTGCAACAGTTTTAATGAAAATAATAATAATAATAATACGGAACATAGACAAATATATACAAAACCAGTATTGAAAACAGACCCTGTGATGGCAATTGCATCACCATGACCAATGATGATGTGGAGCAGGCACTGGGGACATTCCAGACTGGACTCGGTGGCAGGCAGGGATCAGATTCAGGAGCTGGATTCTGGAACTGGATTCAGGAACACAGGGATCGGTATTGAAGTCAGAATGGACAGAGTCCTCCTCAGATGCCAGTCATTGAGAAAGAGAGTTGGACCCTCATGATCCCTCAGCTTTATATCAAATATGAAGTATATGCGATCAAGTACCTCATCAGTCAATTTAGAGTCACCTGTCCTGTCCTTTCCCCCCTGCAGGTACAGCCTTTAACTTTCTGCACCCCCAATGTGGTACACAAGATCCAGCAGTGACCTTGGTCTACACTTCAATTCTTGGTAGCAACTCTAACATCAGGTGTTCTCACTGCCAGCAGCAGACACTGACTGCAAAAACATACTGTTAACTTCAGGAAGTGCAGTTACTTAGCAGAACTGAGATGAAAAGTAAAATCACTGAAAAGAATTGTTCTGTTCTAACTCAAACCAGGACAACATGGAAGTTATGGTCTCACAGATTATATCATGACTCAGTTGAATAATTGAGTTCACTCCCAATATGGGAATGCACAGTACAGCAACCAGTGAAAGTGTGGAAAGTTAACTTCACATCCCCAAACTTGCACTGCAGTGCTCACTACTTTCATCTGAACCAGCCATTGTACTGGATCCAATGCTTTATGCTTTACATAAGGCCAACAGAGTTTTATATTCTGCTGACATGCTATGCATCATAATTGACCTATACAATTAATTAAAAGCAATGAGGAAAGTAAATGGAATTTAACCTTAATCAGTGCCCAAAGACATCAGGATGTCTGATGTCACCCTGAAACATCAGGACACTCAGAACCATATTTATTTCAGGCAGGCACCAGAGAGTTTTAATGCTTATCAGTTTCTGAATTACCACAATCTGAAAATATCACGAGGAAAGGATATGATAAAAATATTTTAATCACTTTCTAATATCAAATAATCAAGTATACTATAAGAAAAACAATTTTTTTGTACTTTATTTATTAATTGCTTATTCTATACCTAAGAAGTTCAAAGAAATGAAGCATATTTCCTTAGAATGAAGAAAGGAAAAGAAAGAAGGGAAAGAAAGGGAAAGGGAAAGGGAAAGGGAAAGGGAAAGGGAAAGGGAAAGGGAAAGGGAAAGGATTACTGTGATTCTGATAATGTAAATACACATAAGAAGTAGAAAACTCTACGAATTTTGCAGAAGAATTAGTTTCTCCCTCATGTAAACCATCACTTAATCAAATATCAGAAAAAAGGGAATGAAATTTAGCAGTTTCCATCAACAGAAAGGAGCCAAATCCAATAAGAAAACAATTACCAGGCTTTGATAGAAATACAGGGAGTCAAACGCATGTTAACACAGTGGCTGCAGTTTAACAGGCTACCGCACAGAAGCAGGGCTGCTGTGACTATCCATGTGTGCTCTTAGAAAGGGGCAAATGTAAAATGAAGCAACAATTTTATCCATCTTCCATTATCCACAAAACTGTGTTAAGTGCCTGGATCACAGGTCTAAGCTTTATGCCATCTGAGATTTTAAAACATTTAGGCAGCACTTTAAAGGACATCAGTGGTGTATGCCCATCAAGAGATCTAAAGCAGAGCAAAAAAGCAAAGCCAAGGGTAGGTCAGGAATGGATATTAGGTAATCTGTGCAGGAAAAAGATGATGAACTGGTTATTTCTGAAAGCAACATAATGAAAGAATTACCAATTTACAAATAATGCTCAGTTCTTACTCCTCTATAAATGAAAAGAATAATAAAATATGATACAGACATCAGTGTGCTGGGTATTTCAGTGTTAATGTCTCACATGGTTTTTCCCAGGAATATTGTTATATTTTATTTTTGCTCAAAGTTCCAGCTTTTGGATAACAAATGGGAAAACTCTTGGACTGATGAAAGAGAATATATATTTGAGGCACTCTCATTCATCTTGAGAGTTTAGAAAAGTACGCATGAGCTTAACTCCAGGTCTGGGCACTACACACAGTCTGTGGAGGTTAACCAGAGACTGAAAGGTCAGGAGACTGGAAGGGTTTTTCAGGTCAAGGAGGGATATCCTTCTGTTTCCTTTCCATATGGTAGAAATTACATCTGTGAAGTCTGTTTTCTTATCCAGTCAACACTCAGAAAATACATTGGCTATAGCACCATGATGAAATTTGGCACCATATAGCCCAAACTGTTTTTAAGGTATCAATTTCTTTTTCTTTCAAGAAGCATTTGTGGAAAGGAGCTGATAAAGGCAAATATAGAAAAAATGTACGGCATTAATGAAAAAGTTAATTAGAATTCATTTTAAACAGGAGTTTGTTTGTAAGAATTTCTTACTGTGCTAAAATAAAGCAGTTTACCAAATATTTTAGGGATATACATACAGCAAGTCAAATCTGGATGCACAATGCAAAGCCGAAAAAAATATGTTCCTACAGAAGCAGTTAGAAATTTTGCCTGTATTTAACCTCAAAGCACTGCCTGGAAAAATACTGATATAGTATGCATTAATATTCAATTTTCTTTCACCTCTTTTATGTTTCAAGTAGGTTTTCTTGCAGTGAATTTTCATTCCAGTGTTTCTTCTTTCAGTTTCATCAGAATTTTATACTTTTGGAGGTATGGAAAACTGGAAAATTGTAACTATTATTAGAGTTAATCAAGCATCCCTTACGAGAATTATTTTCAAATAAATGCAATTTTGCCATATAAAATATACAAATGAAATGTTACATCATGGATTGGTCTGACTGAAAAAGAGCACTTTCACTTTTTTGATGGTCCAAAACATTTTTAATTGAATTGACAAAATTCCAAGCTAGAGAAACATGCAAGACAGTGCAACAGGAGATGCTCTCAGGCTCCTCATGAGAAAGCAGTATGATCAGGTGCCCATCTCAAACACTTGTACAAAAATGATTGCAGCCTGAGGAACAAACAGAAGGAGCTGAGAGTCCATTTAATGACATCAATCACCCAGGTATGGTGGGACAGCCAGAATAAGAGGAGTGCTGCAGTGAATTGATAATAGCTCTTCAGGAAGGACAGGCAGGGAACACAAGACAAAGGTTATGCTCTGCATAGTGGGCACCTTGAATACATGGAACTTTGCTTTCTAACAGGTGACTGGTTGGTTGAAAGCATGGAAATCAGAATCAGAGGGGAGTACAGCCATGGTGGTCATTCATTACAGGCTGTCTTGTCAAGAAGTGGGACTGATGAGAAGAGTTCTTTCAACAACAGTAAGAAGCTCCACTACTGGACACTAACTACTTCAGCATCTTCTGGGAGAACAACCCCATAAGGAACAATCAATCCAGAAAGTGCATCAATCACGATTACTTAATGCAGATAGAGTTTTCAGATAGAGATGGTAGTCTCCTAGACCTGTTATTCACATACCTTCTGCTTGTGGATGTCCTTGGGTGTAGTGACCATGACTGCCTTCATGAGATGACATCTTTAATATTCAGAGGAAAATGAGGAAGGCGAGCAAGCAGGATAAAAGCCCTGGTGTGATTTACATGCTGGAGGGAAGGGACGACATCCAGAGGGACCCCGACAGGCTTGAGAGATGGGCCTGTGCAAACCTCACAGAGATCAACAAGACCAAGTGCAAGGTCCTGCATCTGGGTAAGGGCAATCCCAAACACAAATACAGTCTGGGAAAGAGTCTGACTAGAGAGCAGTCCTGAGGAGAAAGACTTGGGGATGCTGTCTGACAAAAAGCTCAACATCAACCAACAATGTGCAAATGCAGCCCAGCAAGCCAACCGTATCCTGGGCTACATCAAAAGAAGCACAGCCAGCAGGTCAAGGGAGGTGATTATGCCCCTCTACTCTGCTCCTGTTAGACCTCACCTGGAGTACTGTGTCCAGTACTGGATCCCCCAACACAAGAAGGACATAGACATGTTGAAGAGGGTCCTAGGGCTGGCCACAAAGATGATCAGAGGGCTGGAACAGCTCTCCTACAAGGACAGGCAGAGAGAGATGGGTTTGTTCAGCCTGGCGAAGAGAAGGCTCCAGGGACACCTTATTGCAGCCTTCTACTATCTGAAGGGTGCCTGCAAGAAAGCAGGGGAGGGACTTTTACAAAGGCTTGTAGTGATAGGATGAGGGATAATGGTTTTAAACTGCCAGAGTAGATTTAGATTACAAATTAGGAAGTTCTTCACTCCGAGGGTAGTGAGACACTGGAACGGGTTGCCAACAGAAGTTGGGTCTTGGAGTCCTGGTAGACAATAAGTTAACCATGAATTAGCAATGTGCCCTTGTTGCCAAAGAGGCAAATAATGATATCCTGGGGTGCATTAAGAAGAGTGTGGCCAGTAGGTCAAGGAAGGTCATCCTCCCCTCCTCCCCCATTCTGCCCTGGAGCAGCCACATCCGGAACTGGGCTCCCCAGTTCAAGAGAGACAGGGAACTACTGGAGAGAGTCCAGCAGAAAGCAATGATAATTATTGGGAGACTGAAGCATCGCTCTTATAAGGAAAGGCTGAGAGAGCTGAGACAAGTTATCCTGGAGAAGAGAAGACTGAGAGGTCATCCTATCAATGTCTATAAATATCTAAAGGGTGGGTGGAAGGAGGATGGAGACAAACTCTTTTCAGTAACGCCCAGTGATAAGACAAAGGGCAACAGGCACAAGCTGGAACACAGGAAGTTCCACCTCAAGATGAAGAAAAACTTCTTTACTGTGAGGGGGATGGAGCATTGGAACAGCCTGCCCAGAGAGGTTGTGGAGTCTCCTTCTCTGAAGACTTTCAAAACCCACCTGTATGTGTTCCAGTGTGGCCTGCCCTGGACAGGGGGGTTGGACTTGATGATCTCCAGAGGTCCTTTCCAACCTCTACCATTCTATGATTCTATGACTTATCAGGGGAGTTGGACTAGACTATCTTTAGAAGTCCCTTCCAACTCACCCATTCTGTCATTCTGTGATTCTATGACTTTTGGACTTTGGCTTGTTCTGGGAACTCACCGACAGGATCCTATTGGAGGGCACTGTGAAGTGCAAATAGGTCCAGAAAGAGCTTCTCAGTCTTAAGGAACAATTTCCTTAAATCATAAGAACTATCGATCGCAATGTTCAGGAAAATGAGGCAATACCACAGAAGATCATCTTGGCTGAACAGGGAAATGCTGACTAAGACCAAATGCAGAAAGGAACCATGCAAGAGGTGGATACCAGCACAGTGAGGAAGGCCAAAGTTCATCTGGAGTTGAACTCAGCTAGGTGTATGAGGGACAACACAAATGACAGTACATGTAAGGCAATAGTAAAAAAGAGACCAAGGCTGACATGGGCACTCTGCTCAGAAGGAAGGTGGTGACAAAGGACATAGGAAAGTCTAAGGTACTTAGTGCTTTCTTTGCCTTGGTCTCTACTGACAAGGTCTGCCCTCTGGCCTCTCAGCTCTTCATGTCTAGTAGCAAAGATTGGGGGAGGATATGCTACTCATGGTAGAGGATGATTTGAGTTTGGGACTACCTCACTTGGATGTACACGGGTCCATGGCACTGGCCAGAAGGCATTCAAGGGTCCTGAGAGGGCTAGCTGATGTTGTTGCAAGGCTGTCAAAGTCTAATCAGCCAACAGTGCCGTTCCTCAGGAACCAGTCCTCCATCAGTGACAGGGAGGAAGGAGTGGAAGGATCCTCTGTGAGCCTGCAAGAAACCTTATGCAGGCAGGAGCGTTTGGTGTTGTGGTTAGCATCACTACCAGTTAGGAGGAGTTTGACAAACTACAGGATTTTTTTGATAGGAATATCATTAATTCAGCCAGACACCAAGTTCCTTACCAGAGATATTTTGATGAAGGCTGCACAGCGGCTGGCTAAAAACCTCCTTTGCATGAAATGACTCGGAGATTTTGGGGCCCTTATACAAGAGAAGCAAACAGAAGTCCAGCAGACAAAGATGGTTTTATTTAGTTTGGAGCATAGAAAGGTAAGGGGAAACCTAATTTCAGTCTTCCACTACCGACAAGTGGTTTTTAGAGAAGATGCAGCCTTCTCAGAAACACAAAACAAAAGGACAAGAAGCAGCAATCACAAGTTACAACAAGAAAAAATTCAGTCAGACAAAGAAAAAGGTCTTTCACAATTACACTCGTGAACAGACTGATCAAAAATGATGTGGAATCTCCATCCTTGGAGATTTTCAAAACTCAGCTGGACAAAACCCTGAGCAACCTGATCTAATTTTGAACTTTGTCCTGTTATAAGCAGGAGATTAAACTACATGAGCTTTTTATGACCTTTTAACCTGAATTATTCTGCTGTACTTCTCTTCATGTTGCATTACTTTGTAAGAGTTGAAATTTTAGTTTCCAGTATTTTTTGTAAGAGTATCCTTGAAGGATACATCTCCATAAGGGAAATACACTGCCTGAACACACACACCACTCATGAGAGTTATAAATTTTTCAATGCATTGTAGGAAGAAGAGTTCTAGCTATGGATTTTGGTCCCAGGAAAAACTGCAGGTAGAAGACTACTGTTAAGTGCCCAAAAGAACTACATAAATGCATCATTTTGACAACAGGAAGGTCAGATGATAGTGAAATAAAGTTTTTGACTACTCATAATGTGATTTTTTTCAGAATGTGCATCTCCTGGAAAACCTGTGAAGGTCATATTTCCTTCTTGCTTCAGGAGAAAAACAACTGTGACAGATTTTCCTGCAAAACAGAAATGCCACATTTCTTAGTTGTATAACTGAGCACCATTCCTCTCAAGAGCTCCAAATATGAACTACAATGCAAACAGCATTATCACCATGTTTCCATAAATACTACTCAACTGTGATCCAAAAACTTGGAATCAGTCATGGACATCTCTGCTTATTATGGTTTACTGCCTTCCCTCAGTGGTTCTAATTAAGGTATTTTGAGTGTTCACATTTACGAACAATAGGAAACGAGAAAATTGAACCTCGTAATTTTTTTCATTCTGATCTGATAACAGGTTTTCATTTATAAGGCAAATCATAAAGAAGACATTATGATGCCTTTCTTCACAGACACCTTTCTAAAAAATCAGGATTTTTAATCCAAAACCAAATTTTTTTGACTGGAAAGCAATAGTTAGTCTACAAATAAGCACATATGGTTGCACTGGTTTGGGCTAGGACAGAGTTAATTTTCTTCATAGTAGCTGGTAGGGGGCTTTATTTTGGATTTGTGGCCAAAACAGTGTTGATGATGCAGGGATGTTTTCATTATTGCTGAGCAGTGCTTATAGAGTCAAGGCCTTTTCTGCTTCTCACACCACCACACCAGTGAGTAGGCTGGGGGTGCACAAGGAGTTGGGAAGGGACATAGCTGGGACAGATGACCTTTATCTTCCCAAGTAACCATTACAGGTGAGAGAACCCTGCTGTCCTGGAGATGGTTGAACCTGCCAACAGGAAGCAGTCAATGAATTCCTTTTTTTGCTTTGCTTATGTGTGCAGTTTTTGCTTTACCTATCAAATTGTCTCTGCCTCAACTCACAAGATTTCTCACTTTTACAATTCCAGTTCTCAAACCCATCCCCCTGGTGGTGGGAGGGGGGAAGTGAGTGAGCAGCTGTGTGGGGCCAAACTGTCTACTGGGATGAAAACACAACAGTGCGTGAAAATGCCCAGTGATGGTTTTGTCACCCAGCAAAGGGAGAGAGGATCCCCATCATCATCACCTCACAATAAAAGGCAGCATTGGGTCAGAAATTACTTTCAAAATGTCTTCTTTAACAAAGTTACCTTTTTCTCCTGGAGGCCCAACTCTGCCTGGACGACCTGGAGCACCTTTCTCCCCCTTTTCTCCAGCTTCCCCTGTTGATACAAAAGGAAACAAAAAGAAGAATCATATTAAACTAGGAATATTTTCTGTTGGTGGCAGTGATGAGAATGCCATTCTCCCCAGTAAAAATAAAATCCTATAACAAGAAGTGGAAAAAAAATAAAGCAGATGGTGACTTAACATCTTCACCTGCTGCATGGTTTCCTGCAATTGGCTTAGCCACCAACAAAACCAAAGTTAATTCATTACTGAAATCTCATACAATGGCTCTAGTTCTGTGGACATTGCTCATTAACCTCCAAAAAGCCCAAAACTGCAATTCACTTAAATAGAAGCTTCAGAATTAGGCCCCAACCTTAGGACATACACTTTTGGGTCTATGTTCACCAGACACTTCCTGAGCATCGGCTAAGGACATGCTTAAGTCTTTGTAAATGTTTGCCTCCCTGACGCCTTTCATTGGAAATTTGGGGATGCTTAGCCTGTTTTGCCCTGTACTATTGTATTACTACTGTAGTGTGCCACTGGCATAAAATTAAAACCTCTTAAAACAATAGAAGTTTAAAGAATGATTTACAAAGCCACTTAAAAAAAAAAAAAAAAATTATATCGAGGAGAAGAAAGTTCTATGGATTCCACAGAAAAGAAATTGCCAGGATCTAGAGGCAGCACAGCACACCTGATGCCCCAGTGCTGAGGAGAATGAGCTTTAGCTGCTTTGAAGGAAGCTGGAGGGAGCACCATAGCAGAAAACACAACTGTTACCATGCATCCCGCAAGCTCTGCTCTTTGGCACAGCTGGCAGCTGTGGTTCAGAGAGAGACCATAGAGATGACATGTAAAAACAAGCCACAACATGGCACATTTCAAATATGCAGCCTCCAGCTCACTTATTCTCCTTACTGTAGACAGAGGTGTCTGTGAGCTGAACTCAAGCCTCCATCTGTTTTATTTTCCTTCTTCGGGCTGCCAGCAGGCTCAAGACCATCTTCCCTGCCTTCAGACATGCAAAAAAATAGGCCATTTTCTGACCTTAATGAGGACAAACTTCACATAATCCCCAGTGAATAATATTGTTAGTATGAAACAGACTATAATTTGGCACATTTTAGAACGTCATTTTTTTGATTATCAGGTAACCAATAGGCTTTGTATGATTGCCTTTCCCCCCTCAGGGTTGGTTATGAGTTCTTTGCTTCACAAAGATAAATCCTGACAATGACTTTGCCCTGCTCTCTGGAGGCTGAGAGCAGACTATTACAGCCTATTGCTTTACATGTTCTTCAGAGTGAAAGCCGTGCATGAGGGATCAATAAAATAGATCACTCTTACTTCAGGCCATTACACTTGCCTGCATATTCCTATAATAAGATGACACTGCATTCCTTAGTGTGAGTTTTTAAGAAACTTTCCCTGGGAGAAGATTACCCCATCACAGGCTCAGCAACAGACCACTCTGCATTTTTTGTCACCAGCTGCTTTAAGTAACAAGATCTTGGACAGATCAGTGGTCCAGTTCAACTTTGCCACCTTTAAACCCCTATTTTTAGTGCACCCAAGCACTGAGCAAGCTGAGGAGGCAAAGTCTATGCAGGTGTCATGGGCAACAAAACAGTTCTCTGTCAAGGAATTTTAATTTAATTTACCACCAATTAACACTAATTTTTAACTTTAGATTCCTGAACTAGGAAGAAAACTAAACAAATGAACTCTGAGGAAGACTCTGACCCCCTTCGGGTCTCCAGCCCCTGTGCCACACATTACACTCAGTCCCTTTGAAGCAGGAGGTTAAGATCAGTGCATTGTGGTCCCTACACAATTGCTGCAGCCTGTGCTCCTCTGCCAGCCACAGTGCCTTTGTACTCCTAAGTCCCACTCAGTCTCCCCTCCATCCCTTCCTGGATGGCTATTTGCTCCAGCCCTTCTGGATGAAAGAGTACCTTTTTCCCAGTGCAATACAACTCTTGTCCACGCAGCAGAGACAGGGTGAGATGTTCCCAGCGGTAATCCATAGTGTTGTGATGTCCCACACTCCCAAAAGAAATTTAGCCCTGGTCAAACTGAGCTGCGGCAGGATCACAGACATCAGGCACAACTCTGACACTACCACAAGCTTCTTCTCCTGTCATGTCTCAGAGAGATCTTTCATAATTCAGATGATATGTCTTACCATTGCTGTATATTTGCCTCCTTCTGTGACTTCTTTGGGACAAGATTTGTCTCTGATTATGTTTGCCTCCTGCCTGCTTTAAGCTGTGCCATATAATGGTATGAAAATAGCATGCCAAATACTAACGACATGAGCTATTAAGCATTCCTTGGCTGGTGATAACTTTCTTGCATTACTCATATTCTCTCTTTGAGTAGACGCATCAAGTGTGGGTGTAAAAAAATTGATTTTATTTTACTTATGTAGCATTGACTTTTTTATGCACCGTATGCTGTTGAGACTATTAAGACAATTCCTACTTCAGATTCTAGAAGTAGTAAACCAAGAATTTAAGCTTTGAAGGATTGTTCCATGCTATTTTTCTCTCCACAATAGTAGTAACTTCAAACTCATGAGCCTATAAAGAAGTGGACTTTAGTAAGAAAGTAAGCAAGCAATGTAGTAAAGCTTTATCATCCATCCCTTCTTCACAGACATTTTTTCCATTATTAATATTGTCAGTTTTCTAAAACACAGATCAGTCTGCTGCCTGGATTCTCAGAGACATCATATTTTTCACTTCCACATTTCATCTTCTTCCTTTATACTGTTGAGGTTATTAAGAAGAAAAAAAAAAAACAAACCCAAAAAAACCAGTCCCTAAGACCTAAGCTGTTGACCTTAAACTCTTTAAGCTTTGAGCCTTTTTCTATTCTTGCTGTCTTTACCAGCTTTCTTCATCTTCCAATTCCACCTCCATTCTCATCTCATCCCCCTTCCGATTCCCCTTTTATTCTGTGGGGTCTTAATTGGCTTTGTGTCATTTTCTTATTTCTTTTCTTTTTTTTCTTTTTTTATTTTCCAATATCTCTACTCAGATTCATTCTTTCTGCCTTTGTTTTCCCTCTTCCCTTTATCTCTTCCTGGTCTTCTAAAATTTCTGCACCACATTATCCCACTTCAGGGTACTATTCCCTCGTATCTTTTTCCTCCATCACCCTTTTTGGGCTTTACTTTTTGCACCACCTCTTAGGCTTAAACCTCTCCTATTTTTTTCCCTCACAGATCCCATGGTCTCCCTTATTTCTTCCACTTATTCTCTGTACCAAATTTTCCTAAATCCTGGCAGGCTTGTGCCCAGCAGCAGTGTGGGGCTCAGTTACTCCATCACTGGAGATGTTGCCAGCAACCCAGCAGAGGCGGAGATGGGGCAGATCTAAAAGCCACAATGAGCAAATCCCACTGCGTGGGAGCTGAAATTTGGGCATGTAGCCACATATATGCTCAGTTTAAAGGAACCCTTGGCCACTGAAGTGGGTTGGAGCTGTGCCAGTGGGGGACAGCAGTATCTCATTACTAATTCCCTGAGCCAGTCCCCCTGACAGTGTAGCTGGAGCATTGATAGCTTTTTAGGGATTTCACATTAACTAAGGCCGTATCAGGCCATTTTGTGCTTCACTGAATTTGTACATCAATCTCTCTCACTTTTGCAAGGCTTATATCTCATGAAGATGAGTGAAATCATTAAGACATGATGGTTTTCGAGTCCCTCTGTTGTCTCCTGGCTTAGGATTACCTTCTGACAAAGGTCCAGGGTCCTGCACTTTTTATATATTTTAAAAAGCTCTGCTGCATATAACAATAATAACGAACCTCACATAAAAATGGTAATCACAGATGTTAATTCTGAATGATTAAACAAATAAGAAAACTAAGGAAAAGAAGTTACAAAACTTGTAATACTTTGTCAGCTTCTTTGAAATGAAAAAACATGATTGTGTTCTTCTCTGTGAGTCACTATCAACAGCACTATCTTATGCCTGCCTATTTCACAGCAAATATATCGACCAATGAAACAATTTACTCAAGGCTCAGTCAGACCTCAGAAGACCTGGATATAGTGTTGTTCTTTACAATCAGAACATCATCGAGGTGTGAATATTACTAAGAATTCAAAGCCCACTTATTGAAGTAACATAAAAAAATAAAGATTTTGGTTCTGTTCAGGCATCCAAAGCTGAATCTATAAGAATAAAAAACAAAACAGGAGAGCTTTTCTGATCCTGAAGCCAATTGACCAAGCACAACTTACATTCCTACACTCTAGTTCTCTTGCTTCCAGCACAGGCAGCCACATCCAAACTCGGAAATGTCTGCCGAGGGCAGTTTACACTACAGCCATACCTGTGGCCAGGCTGTGCTCACGGTTTAACTGTACAAACAATTGCAGGGCAGAACTGAGCCTTGCCCTTACTGATCAGTTAACCAGCACAGTGCCTGCAGTCCCTACTATGGTCCTCACGCAACTGGGTAAAGCCCAGATTTGTACTATATAACATTAGTGGCATCAACATTGTTAGGTGTCTTTTGTGATGCTACAATGCATAACTACCAGAAAAAATGGAAGGTTAGTGTGCAGTTCTTAAAGAATGACTTTTTTTTGTTTATGCTAAAATGGTGGGTTAATGTATTTTCTTGTCCTTACTTAACAGGTATTTCCCCATGCTCACAGGTGTTACACTCCAGTAGAAATACCACAGACTCCATAAAGGGAATTACTGTTATTGACAAAAGAGAGCTGGGATTTCAAACCATAATGGATGCTGTTGCTTCAAAATGCCTATTCTTCCCAGTTGTTGATTTTCTATCTAAGGTTTGTTCGGGTTTTTTTTCTACAAAAGGATCAATAATTTATCATACCATCTTTTGGGGACAATAGTTTGGGGGTTTGTTTTGTAAAAACTTTTCTTTTGTCCACCGAAACTATAGAAATGCCAAAAACATAACTAATTTTTTATTTCTTTTAAAAAGCACTTGAAAATTTAAAAATCAAGGGAAAACAGACATAAGGCTAGAAAATGCAAAATACTTCCCATTATATTGCAAAATGGCAATGAAAACCTCTCCAGGTATAAAGTAGGACCTGATTTTACAGTCTTTGGGTATGTGTACTTCTCCTGAGTATAAACACAGAGAAACCAACCATACCAGTGTATCAGAGTTACAATCACTACCAATCAGGGGCACATCTGGGAAACTTTGGCATTCATTCACTGAACCATGTTTATTTTAACAGACTTAAGTTAATCTTATGGACCTTAAAACTCCATTTTTATGGAGGCTGAAAACAAGACAAATAAGAGGAAAACTAAAGGCACCTTTTTTGTCTCTGCTAGACAGACCACTCTGTCAGTGGTGCAAATGAGCCTGTTAAAAAAGAAAGAAAGGATTAGCATTTAAATGATGGAGTAGGGTTCCACATTACCTTTGAGGCCTGGAACAAGAATTTGAACAGAGCAGGACTCCTCTGCAATATGTTGAGGATATCCAGACCTTAGCAGTGACAGGAAGGCAAGGCTAATTAGAGTCACCAAGAAAACCAGATCTTTCTTCATAATGAGCACTTACAGGTCACTGACTCCTAAACAAAAGAATGAATAAACAGTTATAAGAATTCCAAAGACTTTCAACAGTTTCTGAACATATTCAGCATCCTACTACAAATACAATATATTTTTGCATGCCATAACCCACATAGCATGAGAAGAATGTGTGCAGGTCATCCCAGCAGGTTCCACAGACAAATACAAAACATGCAGCAGTGCATTTAGCAGCTCATTTTGGTGTTAGACAGGGTAAGATTACACACAGAAGAAAATTAGTTATGAAATAGGATATTAAACAATGCTAATAATATGCAATTCTGTGTTCACGATTTCTCACTGGAGGCAGGGATTTGGAGAGGTCAAAGGAGAAAATACAGTGCAGGCACTTGCACTGAAAGATGTCAGCACTAAGTTGTTACTTAGAAAGAGTGCATACTGCTCTAAAAGGCAATTCAACAGACAATGAGACCAACTTAAAGGCCTGAAATTTCACTTCCCATCTACCTGAGCACTGAAATTGTGCCCAGTAAATTGTCTGATACAATAGCCCTTGTATAACTCATTGAGAGTAGAAGGCAGATAATATTTCACTGTATCATGCAATGAAGTTACACCAGAGTCTTCAATAAATCCTGAAAAGATTCACCTCTGAAACATACCTTTGTTTAAGTCTACAAGTGAAATGGCTTGCCTGATATTAAGCTGTGAAGAAATCTCTCAGAAAACAACAGTACAGAAATGGAGTTTGTGTGAAAGGACCGTCAAAAGCCCATATTTAGGGGGTCTGTAGAAATACCCTTCAACGGAAGTGTTATTTATATACTTCTGATATGTTTTTTCAGCCCTTCTTTCATCAAGGGTCTATACTACACAAACAAGCTGAAAGTCGTATCAGAGATTCAGAAGAAAGTACCTCTATATCATTTTCTATAGCCACAATACAGACATGTGCATTTTACATCTAGAGTAAAAAGACTGGGCTATATTACTCTCCACTCCCCAGTTCTCTTCAAAAATAAGCCAAGTAGCATTAGGTACAGTTGTAGGCCCAGTACCTGGGTCAGTGTGCCTCAACATGCTCTGGGTCTAGGAAGTTGGATCTGTTCTTTTGAGGATGGCCTGAAGGCATAACTGCCCTTCATCAGGGACAGCATAATAAAGAGCTTCAGTTTGAGAATGAGCTGGTGAAGCAGATACCAAAACTTAAGGGATGGAGCAAGAGGAAGGCAGACTGCCCTCCATATGTAGCCAAAACTCAGTTTTGCCTACACTATTAAAAAGCCTTGCTCTAATTTTAAATTCCACCATCAACTCTGATAAGTCTGAGCATAAAGACTAAGTAGATGACTTTGGAGTTGGGGGAATAAAATATGCCTCTGAATTGCTGTCCAATTTGTGCTTCCATTATCTTCTAGGAGATAAAATGAGTAGACTGCAGCAGGAGGGATCATGTAAGGAGGTCATGGTGTGAGATACAGGAGAGGCTGCTCTGCCTCACAACACCCTTGCTACACCATCTGATGCTACGTCAGCACTGCAGGGCAGGGGTGCTCCATAATACAGCCCCCAATTCTCACTGATCATCTAGATTTGGGACACAGACTGGTGTACGCTGTGAGCCCTTTTAGACACAGATGTCTTCCTCAGCTTTCCTTTCAAATGGGAGAGAGGTGCAGCAGCAGGACCTGCCTGAAAAAGGTGGGGTCTATGCTTGGTCCTGGGAAGAGTTCCTGGGTCAAGTATCTCAATACAGTAATGGTCTAATGGGCAACAGTGGGGCAGGAAGCCCTAGGGAAAATCACTGGTGTTGGGTAATCCTCCCACAGAGCAAGGGAGGAACAGGGACTATCTGGGGATTTTCACAGCCACAATATGTCATTCTCCCGTAAAAGGACAAGTGTGAACTATTTCACAGACAAGCTCTGCCAATCAGAAAGAAGACTTAGGGGACTGTGGGCCAAAAAAAGGAAGTTTCCATTAAGCTGTAATGTAACCATCCTATTTTCAAGGCCTTTGTTTTCTTTTTATCTTTTAATCTAGCGGATAACAACATAAACAATTTTCCTAGAGATGCATTCTGTACCCTCTTCAACACTCCTGTCAGACTACTAAGTAATTTACAAAGTCTCCTCTCATAGCTTAAGGTGCAGGTTCTGAAGGAAGAGCACTCACTCATATACAGATGCTTACCGTACTCCCCCCACCCCTTTCAAGAGTGCTCAGTTCCCAAAATTTTGCTTATGCTCCCACAGCAGAGATGCCTGCAGCTCATATGTACATGTCTGAACCAGATTTAAAAAAACTAGCTCAGGTATTACTAGAAGAACAGAAACCCACAGCTACTCAAATATTTAGGCCACATTAAGTTTTGTCACAATTGTAGCAACATCCATCAAGACTTCTCAAGAGTGCAAAAAAAAGAATTTTGCTATCCAAGGGTGAGAAACCAGAGCTGGAAGAGAAGGAACATCATAAGGTGGACATAGAGAACAGCAATAGTTGTGTGGGAAAGGAAAGAGTAATGCAAAATTGGAGGTAAAGCTTCTACTGCCATGGAGAAACAGCAACCAGCCCAGCTGCCCAGGGCTCTGACAGACAAAACTGGCCCGAAAACATTTGCTGTGTTACTGTCCTCTGCTGTCTTGGGCTACTGCCTGCTTTGCCTATGCACAGAGCCAGACCACTAGCCACTTTACATCTATTTTCTAAGGTTATACAAACTAACTACAATCTTGATATAGTTTTGAAGTATCAGATCTATTTGATAGGACTGTTGTCCCAAAAATCCTCATGTGCATACCAAATAAATTACTTCACATACATTAAGTTTGCAACTTGCCACTCCTCCCCAGAAGGGGTTTCCTAACCCCAGGGTACAAGGTACTGCATCTTGGTATCCTTTGTGGCATAGAGGAGCTTACAGTATCCATGGTGGATGATTCCACCTCTTTTTGCCAAGTCTGTGACTCACAGTAGTTAGCCATCAAAAACTAGAGCAACAAAAACTAGCCAATAGGAAAGGCTGAGAAGGTTTTTCCTCCAAGTCTCCCCTTCAAAGGCTTCTGGGGCCAGTCTTGGCACTTAAAGTCAGTGCTGGTAGACTGGAAAGTGAAGGGGTCCCTAGTAAGAACAGGCTTTGTTATGTCAAGTTAGGGACAATGATCCCTGTGTGGGGAAGTGATGAGTTGTCATTTCCTCAGCCAGACAGAATGACACAGCAGGGACTCATGCCTGGAAATGTATCCCAGACACCTGAACATAGGAGTTTAACCCTCAGTAGCGGCCATCTTTGAGGGACAGGGAGTGGGACCATCTTGGACAACAGCCACATTGATGGTCTGCTGCTGAGCAAACTGAGGACATCTGTCTTGCTTACAGCTCCCACCACACTGCCCAGGAGAGCTCTTGGCCATCAGCCTGCAGGACATCCAAGGCAGGGCATCCCACCTTTTCTTTGTACTGGAGCACTTCAGGATCCAGAAAACCATTGGACAAAGAGGTTTTCAAGACAAGTGGTTCAGATACACAGCTAAAAGCCTGGAAATCAGGCAGTTTCAGCATGAGCACCCAGCAGGCTCATGATAAGGATTCTCAACCCAGAAGTTGGAGAGGGGAACAAAACAGCCTGAGACAGAAGAAAGAACTGAAATTAGAAGGGTGCTCCAGCCTCTGCATTAGTAAATAAAAAAGGCAGTATCACTTCCTCTGATTGCATTTTATGAGGTTTTAGATGTATCCAGACTACAACTGAAAGATCACAGTCTCCAGGTATGTTAAATCTGCCTTTGCAAACTTGTACACAGTTGAGAGATGAGACAGGCATTGAGCAGCAGGGCTGCTTGGTGGCTCTGTTCAGCCGCCAGATATGAAGGCTTTTCTGGGAAAAACAAAACCTCCAACGAAGCTTTGTCACATTCCCCAATGCCAACTGCTGCAGGGCTTACAAGTCTCAGCGACACATAGGATACACTTCACCCTACCTCATGGTAGCTTAACTTGCAGATGAAATGGACTCATTCTAGAAAATGGGATTTCTTAGTGTCAGTCAGGTCACAACACTTGGACCTGAATGACTAGTATGAATATTTAGGGAATTACCTTGGTCTGAAAAGAGCCACTAACAGAAGAAACCTCTGAAGAGGTTGCAGATTAAATACTTTATATCTGCAGGTATAGTAAAGGGACACATCAGCAGTAGAAATCAAACTTAAAGCACTTTGGATATCACTTTCTCCACCTTTTCCTGCTTTAAAAAGGAACCTTCTCTTCTGCAGCTAAAATTGCCTTAGATGATTGAAACAAGAGTTTGATCTCCTGCTATGTGCTACAGCATACATTTCATTTTAAAATCCTGGAAAATTCCTTGTTTCTGACCTACCTTCAAGTCCTTTCAGACTGAGATTGATGAAGGCATTTAGAAAACTAAATCCCACTGAAATTGGTCCTCAGAATGGGGTGTCTGCCAGTTTTTTCAAATACTATTTTAGCCCTGGTATCTGGAGTATCTTCAGCATTAGAAAAAAACAATGCCAGAGAGAAACGTAGAAATGTTCATCACTTATAAAAGTATTAATATTTTTTCACTGTCTATTCAGGGGTCAGGAGTCAAATTTGCAGCCATGGTTGCCATTAAATCAGTGTAAGCTGAAAATTTTAAAAAAGGGGAAAAGGCAGCATTTACATAGCCTTTCCTTTAAAAAAATAAAAATAAAATAAT